>JAUCBJ010000938.1:0-108367 GCA_032718475.1 Nemertoderma westbladi | reverse complement strand
AAAATATCATGCTGCACAACGGACTAATATTACATACAGTATAACGGACTAATATTGCATACTGCATAATGGACTAATATTGCATACTGCATAATGGACTAATACTGTGGATACAGCGCCATATACCGTAACAAGATATACGAAAGCCGTCATTCCCAAAATATCATTGAGTGATGCTTTCAGTTTGCGTTAAACTGTTTGTAAAAAACAGCGGTCCATTTCAGTTTGCCCTTACACACTTTAACTGTCATTTGTAAACCTACTACCTAGGGTTATTTAAGTTAAGCATGACATTTTTAGGGTTACAATACTTATCTCCTTCATTAGCTTCGTTGCGCTCATCCTGTTTTGTATAAAAAAAAATTATCGAAACTGTGCGAGTAATTGCTGATTTATGACAGATGGATACTCGTATCCACAGCAAAACTCGTTGCGTTTGTCCTGTACAATCTGGTCACCAAATAATATACCTTACAACATTCCAGTATCAGTATTGGATAAAATGACATTATCATTCGATATGCTAAGTGGTTTGGTGGTGGTTTGCGACTATTGTCAAAACACTACTCGTTATTAGGAGTTTAGTCAACACAGACTCGTCTTCATTACAACCATCGTTGCACTCGTCCTGTACATCTGGTCACCAAGTAACTAGGATAAAACATTCCACCACCGGTACTGATCAAAATGACAAATCGTCCAATATGCTAAACCAGGTTGTTTACGAGTATATTCAACGCAGCACTCGCCACCTTCATTATCCTCGTTGCGCTCGTCCTGAAGGTCCCACGCAAATTCTATATGAAAAATTTATAAACTTTTAACAAACAACATGTGTACCAAGTTTGGTTAGATTTCATTGAGGATTAGCTGCGTTGCTGAGCTGATAACCTGATAAGCTGAGCTTATTAACGTTTAAACGGCAAGATCAACAGATCTACATAACGACAGATCTACAGACACACCGATTGCGATTAGTCACCCGTATGCTAATCTCGCTTACTTTCGTGGCTCGCCCCAACATGAGTATCTGATGTATTTTTTTCACATTTTACATCTAAACGATTCCAATAATTATTCCTGAAAAACAACGATTTGGATGCATTTGAGACGTAATTATTGCAATACTAAGAAATAAATACATCGAAACCTATATATTTCTTTAAACTAGAAATTATTGCTATACAGGTAGAGTGCAAAATCACGAATGTTAAAATTAATTTTTAAGAAGATGCAAGAAAATGAGAAGTCTGAGCAAGAGAAAAACATAAAAATAAAATTATAAATGTGAAGTGGATTTCAATAAGATCGTTACATTCCGAACAGAATGAGGCCAAACTCAGCTCCCTTTCTCTACGATCAAAACTCGCGAAGTTATGGAAATATATAAGCTGGATGCCTAATTTTAAAAAAACGGACTTTAATTATAATTTATTTTTAATTTTCACTAGTTTTAGCAAAAATAGGTTTTGAGGGGCAACAATTAATTTCGATGTCTTATTAAATATGAATACTCTTAATTTATGAAAAAGATAATTGAATTTAATAATCGAACAGATATTTTCGAAAATCTAATAGATTGAAGAATGTTAATTTTTATGACATTTACTCCTCCTAGTTTGAAAATAAACACAAATGAAACAAACGGATCCCGTCTGGATGCCTATCTGAAACATCCTGAAGAAATATTATTCAACAATAGAAGATTTGTGAATCCAATGCTTTATGATTTCGGATATATATTAGAAAATGAAAACAATGTTTCGGAAATTCAGAATATAATTAGAGAAATAGACAATGAATTTGATCATATAATACTCTTGGAACATTACGAAGAGTCACTAATTCTTATGAAAGAGTTACTGTGTTGGGATATTGACGATATCGTTTTTAAAATCAAAAATGTCCACCAGAAAGAGGATAAAAAAGAAAACAACCAAAACCAAGAGAAAATACGACAACTTAATTTAGGAGATTGGATGCTCTACCAACACTTCAATAACTCTCTGTGGAATAAAATACACCATTACGGACTCGAAAGAATGGCGAAAGATGTTAGTGAATTAAGGGAAGCCAATGAGGCAATACATTCTAAATGTTTACCAACGGCGACTAACATATCGGAACGCGATAGGACAACTTGTTTCTTCTTAGAAGTCTTCTTAGAACGTGATTTGCTTCGTCCAATCATTGATAGTATAGAATTACATGAGGGCGATATGGAAGAAGCTTGGAAGACATTCTCAAAAAAGGTAGAACTTACATAACTGTCGGCTTGTTGTGATTTATAACTACAGTAGGTCTAAATTAATTTAAACTATTGGAAATTGGCTATAACAATTGTAAATTAATATAAAAAGTGGCCCAATTGATGAACCGACCTTTTATTCCATAACGTATTCTGTATATATAGTATAACTGGTATATTATGATATGTTAGACTGGTTATTGAAAACTCTTACAATGTCAGGGATTATGCAAGGGGTAGTCTACAGTAAGTATCTATGTGAGGGTTGAGAGACTGGGCGATGTTTGTCCAGATGTGATTAGATTTTAATTACAATAACTCTTCAGTAGTAGTTTTAGCTTATACAATAGAAGTTCAAAACCGCTTTGAAGTACTTCAGTCAATGGATGAAGACAAGTCTACCAATTCAATACACCAGAATATAATAAAAACCCACAAGGAATCAGCCAAGAGGCATATTCCCCAGAAACCCAAACGAAAACATTATGTGCCATGGCAATACACTGACGTTACTTGTAAAAGAGAAGATCTCAAGATAGCCTACAAAGTAAAAATTGAACAACCAACAACCGAAAACATCAACAAGGTTGCGAAAACTAAGGAAGATCTTAAACTGGCATACAACATCAGCAAGATAAGTACATTGAGGACACAATTGAAGAAATTACAACTGCTCACATACAGCACAATCAAGACTTACCTGGCAAACTGTAAATGAGGTATCTGGTCGGAAAAGTTGTTCTAAGGAGCCTCAAAGCTGATAGTCCTGAAGAACGTGTTGGGAAATGGAAAAATCACTTCAGCAACTTGCTTGGGCAGCCACCAACCATTGAGGTCAGCCTACAAGGAAAATATATGACAAGACACTACCTATAGAAACAGGGGACTTCACACCTGCCGAACTCCCAAAAAGCATTAAAAGCATGTCGAATAATAAAGCGAATTGATTAGATGAAATCCCAGCGGAGGTATGGGAAGCAGGAGTGCTAAACAGACCATTATTGGATGTTTGCAACTGGATGCTGAAATGGAAAAAGCCACCACCAATTTAGACTAAAGGTTCAACTAAACCCACTCCCTAAGAAAGGAGACCTCGGTATCATACTATCGTGCAAACTATCATGGGAACAGTCTGCTTGTGGTAGCTGCCAAAATATACAACAAAATGATTCTATATAGATATTGGCCTCACATAGAGAAACTGCTACGTAAGTAAGAGCCGAAACGGATTTCGACTAAATAGATCAACAATAGCTCAGATACTTGCGCTGTGGAGACTGGTTGAGAGAATTAAGTCAAAGATTCATTCTCCCCGCAGTCCTGACTTGACATTTCTGGACTTCGAGAAAGCATTTGACTCCATCCATAGAGGTAAAATCCTGGAAATCCTACGAGCTTATGGAATAACATAAGTAATTGTCGCTGGCATTGGATTGTTATATTGTGACACAAAAGCTCAGGTACTCTCCCAGATGGTGATACTGAGTTCTTCTCAATCCTGGCTGGCGTACTGCAAGCAATGCGTACTATATACAAGGCCATGCCATCGAGTTAACTGGGGGGCGGTGACTGGGGGCAAGATTTTTGTTCCAACAGTTTGATATTTTGATATGGGGAGAGTTCTATAAATTGTCATTTGCTGTAATTTGGTCAATGGACGTAATTGAAGCATCCTCGTTAAGTAAGATACAAAATTTTATGTTAGCTAGTGTTTTAGGTAGGTTTAGCTAGTAATTTCGACACTGGTTCCGACATCCTACTTCCCTCTATAAATATTTTATAGTAGCTAGTTCTTGTTACTTTTTGTATAGAAAATGTACCATAAGATGTTAGCTATTCATTTTTTAAATAAATTATGTTCTAGAACAAATATTTTTTGTTCAAGAACATTTTTTAGAAACAAATCTGGATTGTATTTAAAACGAATGGAATTGTTCTAAAACGTGTTTAAAATCAATAAAAAAAATTCAACATTTTTTTATTTCAGAAAATTTTTTTCACAATATTTTTTTTTCACAATTTTTTTTATTGATTTTAAACACGTTTTAGAACAATTCCATACGTTTTAAATAGAATCCAGATTTTTTATAAAAAATGTTCTAGAACAAAAAATATTTGTTCTAGAACATATTTTTTTTTTAAAAATGAATAGCTAGCATCTTCTGGAACATTTTCTATACAAATAGTAATAAGAACTAGCTACTACAAAATATTTATAGAAAATGAAAATGAATGTTGCATAGGGCCTGGGAGATTATAACAAAGGCTAAACCTTTGACAAAACCAAAGACTAAAACTTATTTAGTTTTTGAATTAGGAATCAAACTTGATTTTCGTGAGGACATTCGTTATTTACACTTGGATAACCTAACAATTATTCATAACAATAAACACAACAACACAAGATAAGTAAATAAATGATATAATACAATGCGATTAAATATGATTAATGCTGTAAGCCGCCTTGCAGTTAATTACTGTACAAATATGATGCAACCTGCGTTCCAGGTAAACTACCATAATTTATCGAAACCATATAATCTTACGAACCTTACGGATCAGTATAAATTTAAATTAGCCCAAAATGTAAATGTATTAAAAATTAAGACTGATTCTTCAGACAACGAAGTTTTAATGATACGTCTATGTAATGCAGACACTTCCCTAATAGGTCACTTGCCCATTAAAAAAAAATTTTAGGTCACTATATATTTCATATTTAGCCGAAAGTAGGTCACTTGCCCAATACTCGACTTACAGAATAAGTCTCTTGCCCAATACGTTTTTTTGACACCAAAATTTCCATTCACTATGTATTCTGCCTGTTACAGGCCTACTACATCATAAAATCAGATAGTGGCGCATATTGAGCGCAAATGAAAATAGTGATCCTCAGCGCAAATTTACCGCAAGTGAAATAGTTTATTGTTTTGGTTAGAAAACACCGCCAGTGTAACCTGCTCCTTTCCATTAATGTTCTTAATTAAATAAAGCTAAAACTCAAAACATTGGAAAAGTGTCCTTTTCGAAAACTGGCCTATTGGGGAAATGACCATGCCAGATCTAGATATTGGAAAAGTGACAATTATTGGGCAAAAGTCTCATTAGGGACGTGTTCCTATTGGTCATCTGACAGTTGACCACGTATATACACTGAAATAACGAAGTTGCCACTAATTGGCCAATTTGAATAAACGAATCACTTGAGGGTGCTCGTCTTAGCTCGTCTTCATAATTTCAACAGGAAGGAAAAATGTTTACTATTTATATATATAATAATTAAATCTATAGCTAACAAGTACGCCTGCGGTAACAACCTGGACACTGACTAAATCACTTGAACAACGAATTGATGGTTGATACACAAGACTACTAAGGGCAGCCCTAAACATCAGCTGGAGACAACACATGACAAACGCCGAGCTTTATGGTACAATACCACCTGTATCAACCACCCTCCGTGAACGCAGATTGAGATTCAGTGGGCACTGATGGCGAAGTAAAGACGAGGTCATACCAGCATTTTCTGGCAACCAACTCATGGAAAGCGTAGCCGTGGACGACCAGCTATAAAATATAGATAGACCAGCTTGAAAGGGATAGAAATTACGACAACTATGGAGAATCGGGAAGTCTGGAAGTAGTAGCACTGATTGAAGCGATAAAGAACATATTACAAATGCGCCTACAGGCTAACATTAGTGCCTCCCGCATCTCGTGTCCCTGAGGCACGCCTCACTGGCCTCTGAGTGCAGCTTGCAATGGAAACTACAATCGTAAGGATTTTTTAATGCGACACGCAGATTATTAAAGATATAATCTCCATAAGATTGTGCTATTGGCCTGATATTGACATTATTTTTCAGTATGTCCCTACGCCATAAATTTTACTATGTATCTCCAGTAAATCCAGTATGTCACCGCGTCATTATTAGGTTGTTCTAGAAAGTTTAAGTGCATAACTACAAATAATTCCCACAAATAAATAACATTAGATTCGCCATTGTTCATAATTAGCACTTTAAAGCTTTTACGGCCCCCGTTCTATTATTCCCCTCGCCGTCGCTCGGGAAACAGAATCACTCGTGCCGTAACGCTATAAAGTGCTATTTTATGAACAATGACGTATATTATAGTTATTACATCAGTTACCTTAATTTTACATCAGTTACTTAAAATATCCTGAAATTTTTGATATATCTAAAAATAGGATGCGACTTCTAGTTACCGAGATATAATAATTTACGTGTTACAGGCCAACCGTTATTCATTCTCTATTGAATTGCAGCTTATTATGAAATTAATTAAATTATTCTGGAACATCACCAATTTGCTACTTACTCTTCCCTACTGTTCCTTTTGTTTGACTTGTTTATGCAAATTTATGTAGAATTTCATTGAATAAATATATTCCGCAAAACAAATTTTTATAGACTTTTTCGATTACTAACAAAGTGAGACAGGGGGGGGGGGGGGGGGGGAACTGGATGCAAATCCCATCTTGGCGAATTAATATCCCGCTTCAATGTTAAATTTTCAATTTAGGGAAAGGACCAGGCTACAGTGGCACGTTATTTTAACCAAAACAACAAAGTAAACACAATAGAACAGGTTACAATTATATTTTTGAGAATAATCAGCTGATATTTGCGTCCAATTTGAACCGCTGAGATTTTCTTTTTTGAGATTCTTTTACGGTCATTAACAAGGTACCGTAACGTAACAAGGTAATAGAAACCCAAATATGTGGTTCGGATTGATTGCGAATTACGATTTTATGCTAGATTGACTCGCCTTTCTCCCGAGACAAGGCTGTACCGAAATCCATGAACAGTAAACTGGTGGTGTGCGAATGTGGTGAGAAAACTGTCCGAACATTAAATATGGCCAAATTTTTAATTTCCCAAAATATCAAAAATGCACCAAATAATTGATCATACAAACACGAGATCACTGTTAGTTAGACAAATAAAGAGTTAGAGTAGAAGAGTTAGATATAAGATACAGAGTTAGTTTGACGCGCAAGTTTCTAAACTTGATCTGGATCGCCAAACCTTTATGGTGTTATCGTCGCTCACAGAGACCAACATACCTGGTTCGCGGGGATTAAAAGCCACGCAGTTAACCACACTGCGGTGCGACAACTGAGAGACGACGCATTTATACCGACGGTGCCAGACGTAGCCAACCCGGTCCTCGGAACCGCTGGCAACCAGATCGTGCGACACGTCCGGATGAATGAAGAAACACTCGTCGTTGGCGCGGTGCCCGACGTGTCCGTGGATCGGGAGCTCGGAGTCGAGTTGCGAGAAGTCGAGGAGATCGAAGCATCGGAGTTCGATCTCCCGGGCGATGGGGGGCGGGACCAGCGGGTCGGATATCTGCGTGCCGCGCGGCCACGACCGCACGTTGCAGTAGAGGAACCGACAGTCCGGACTCACGGCCAACCCCAGGATGTGGCCCTCCAGGTCTATCAATCGATCCGCCTCGTCGAACTCGGGCGGCACGCTGTCGTCGTCGGAAGGTTCGACCGCCGTGTCGGTAATCGGATCGATCGCTGTCCGCGACTCGTCGACGCGTTTAAACGCGATTAAATGAGGGATATAAGTTCGATTACCCGCGGTAAATATTAAAAGTTTAGTCCGGTTGGGGTTGTTATCATTAGATTGTGTAGATCCATCAAGTTTCGTACGTTTTGCAATATTTTCAATATTATCGTTAGTTTGAATTTCTCTCTCCGACTCATTTCTCGAAGGTAAATCGCAAATTTTAATCATTCTAACAGTAGATGCGCCATAGTTAAGGAAGCGATACAATAACTTAACTACTGGTTGACTTTCATTATCAGTGTATTGATAGGCTTTGTTGAGCCACAGACCTGAGCAACTTGTAAGTCCCGAACGGGGATACAGAATCCCCGAGAGTACGGTGTCATCGTATAGCCAACAGCCGAAAACGTCGTAGGGTTTATTTAATACTCGAGACTGGAGAACGAAAGCCTCAACATCGAACACGGCTATCTCGCCCGAAATGCTGTGTGGCCCAAAATGAGCCCCGGAGACAAGAAGCAATGAGTCCGATGTGTTGAACTGGGAAAACTGTGTGTACTGCCAATAGAAAAGGGAGTTTAGATTAGCGCAATGCCGTTGTTCGCAGTTTGTTGAGTCCCATAAACGGACTGTCGCATCTTTCGAACACGTCGCGAAATACAAACCGTTGTTAGAAAAACTAACGTGTAAAACTTCGTCGGTGTGTGAGGTTAGAGTCTCGCTCAATTGTGTTGGTGAATCTAAGTATAGAGTTTTGAACTCTTCCTCCCAGTTGGTTTGGTAGGTGTGTCTGTGTGGCGGGACGTTAATATTCGCCTTCCAGAATCCTTTGAAAAGAAACCTCCAAAGTAAGTTATCGCGACTTACCTCGTCCCATGTTATACTAACTCTGCGAATCCGTGCAACTTCCAGGGGCGGTAGATATGAGAATATTTTCAATAGTAAACTGTGGGGTAAAAAATTCCAATTACGCATGTGAGGCATACTAAAGTGAGCTGAGCTGAGTGTGACTCAGTTCGGAAGTCAGGCATGCAGCAATCAATACTGCAATACTGTAAATGATCTCTTACGCTTGATTACTATGATACTCGATCGTACAGTAGATTTGTCGGTTATTTGTTTGTTCGCGCTTTTAAGACCTTTGGCAGTTTAACCCGCCAAATCTATATGTCTTCTAGGTTATAAATCGACTTTAGCCTATGACAAGTATTTGACACAAATAAATCCAACATTAGCCGAAGCCAGTCTATGCGCGACCATTCACCCGCTGGATATACCCGGGAGACTGGATTCGGATGCTTTAATTTGATTGCGGTGCAGGCCTACCGTACTATTCGATTGATCGTTAATATATAATCTCTGACAAATATTATTCACTTTCGGGAAATATTAGCAGTTCCTTTAGGACGTGGCGCTCTATCTATATAAACAGAGCTATGGCTTACACTAAACACAACGAATGGATTATAAGTTACACATAAGGCGCATTCTTTAGGAGATGCTTTGTTACGCGGACAAGCACATACAGACTATTGCACACCGCTGCACACTGAATTGCCGATAGTCACTGATTTTAATCATATATAAAGAGAATAGCAACCGGCATTTGTAGGGCCTATAAAATAGCATTCAATTCACTACACACTACAAACCACGATAATATAAGCCGCAATTGCTATATGTAGCCGGTCTCTCTAACCTTAGTGTATCAAGAAGATCGGGGTTTCTGATCGTTTATAGTTATTCTCCAAATAACAATATGCAAACGAATGATACATTTAATAACAAACAGCAAATAGCAGTAAATAATGTGCAATACAGCAGCAGGTACCGTACCGGTCCTCACGCTGTCCAGTGCTGGTCATGTACCGGTAACAGTTATGTGATCTTATAATTAAAGACGTTCTAATGTTGGAATAATTCAGAATAATTCCATGGCCGATGTTCATGGCATCAGGAAAACCAACACACTGAACCCTGTGAGCTGCTGCAGGTAGATTTCAACACAGAAAGGAAAAGCTCTCATTGGCAGAGTTCCATATTCCACAGGTTCCAAATCGTCTAAAATGCCAAACCACCCTAGCCTTTGCAGCCAATTACATTGATTTAGCCAACATAAGGCTGAATCGCTCTGCTTGGTTGACCTTGCTCTGGTTGGTTGATCGAACCCAACAAAGAGGCCGTCGCTAGGCAAATCAGCCAATCAGCCGGTAGCTTTCATCCTTTGAGTTAGGGAGTTTTTCTTTAGAGTATTTGAGCGCATTAAGGGAAACTGGATTGCGAAGCAAAAGGGCCAGTTATATCCCGCAAAAGCTTTTACACCGCTCCCAGAAAATGGGATTTAATTCTATAAAATATAAAAAATCACAGTTTCTAAAATATAAAAATACTCTAAACAGTTAGTCTGTCTTGCGTGGACGGCGTTTACGCAGTTTTTTAAAGCTAGCAAGAGTCCTTTTCTCTTTGGGGGGAGCCACTTTACTAGGAGGGCCATAACTCCTGGGTGCAATGTGATTGCATCATAAGGTGTAGGATTATGGTCGGGGTATCCGCCGTTTCGATATGCTTCTCCTCGAGCTGATTTTCCTCCGCTCATCGTTGGATACGTTCGTCCAAACTCTCGCCGAGAATAGGGTCATCCAAGCTCAATATCGTCTTAGAGATTCGGGATTTCCCAATCGAACTGGGATAAAGCCAATCCGTTTACCGCTTGGACTTGCCGTTATAATTTAAGTTTATCTGAACAAACGTAGGTTTCTTTTCTGATCTTTGTAGAATAGCGTTTAACTCGTTTCGTACAACGCTCTCCTCCACCTTGATGACGGTTGTATCGTGTTAAACGGGGACGATTACGATTATACGGTTGAATGGCGATATCAGGTGTCCGTGCCCCAATCCGGCCAGGTAAGATGGGCGGATATTTAGGGAGCCCAAAACCGGAGTGCCACCGACTAATTGCTCGGGTAACACTAGATCTTTAAACAATGAATACAGTTCAGGAGGATCCGTCATACTATTAAGATCAAGAGCTTGAGGTCTCACTAGGGAATGAGGAGGTCTGATCGAGTATTCCGGAACTCTGATCATAGGTTTATTTAAGGATCGTTTGAGCCGAGCGAGCGTAGGTGATACATCGAACAAGTTTCGCTCGAAACTCCCGTAAGTATAGCGAGTAAAACCGTGTTTAGCGCAACGTCTCCGCGGATGTTTATATCTTTCCGTTTGTTGGTTGGGTCTAGGGCATTCATCTCAATAATACCAAAGACGCACGTCTTATAGGGGAAACGCGAGTGATCTTTCTCCAGCTTACAATATTCCTCCATCCATTCGAAGCTATCCGGTACAACAGGTAGCGGTCGATCGACGGTAAGATACATCATAGTGGAATAGAGCTGTTTGAGTTCTACCATGCGGTCATGATGTATACCTTGAGGATATCGAGTCTCTAGGTTCTGTTGACTGGTAATATCAAGATAGGCTTCTCTCAAGAATTCCAGATATTTTGGTGAAGTCGCTGCGTTTATCCGGCTCTTCAACATCTTCACTTTCGAGTCGGTTTCGAATAGAATTTTCGTGTTCGAGTCTCATTTTATCGTTCCGCTTCCGCTGGGTATGATATTTAAATAAAACCATTTCCCTTTTGGTGTCTATATCGTTCGTATCGTGTAGGTCGATAGGATGACCAGTAGTTAAGAAGTCCATATACATACCATTACGATGCGTATAGCGAGCGGTAAATTTTCTACAGTCCAACCCACGCGCAAGTTGCTCCCGGGAGATTGGCGGTTAGATATAACGACCATCGTCCTCCGTAGTAGTTGGACCAGCGTCGCCGCGTATCAAGCTATCAACAAACGCTTGTAAAGGTAGAGTATATTGCTCCCTGATACCAAGATCATCATCTATCAACTCAATCATATCTGCTATATAAGTTTATCCATATTATAATGAGTTTATATTTAGGCGAGCGGGCGTCGCTGCCTACCCCTCTCTGCCCCCGGACAGTGCGAGATCCTCAGCGCTGGTGTACTTTCGCCGATGTGCCTATCGCCAACGTCGTAGCTGCACAACGACTACAACAACCAGCACGAGCCACTCCACCGTCCGTCCCAAAGGCTTAGATATACTTCAGGTTCTTACTGGAGAGTTAGGGTTACTTTCACAATTGCGACTCGCTACTGTAAACACACCTTAGTAGTAACATTCACCTACAAACGCACAAATTCCACGTAACTGTCACAAATGGTACACATTCTATCACACATTCGGGTCATTTGTCCGTTAGTCAAGTGCCTTCCAGAATGTCACGTTGTTATTATGTATCCTTGGATACTAGCGGTGTGCTATTTATTCCGTATGCTATTCAATGAGCAAGCTTTTTATTGTTCTGTTAACTCGCTTCTAATTCTAGCGTGGTTGTTGCTATGGTGACATTATGGAAAGCTAGCGGTAGAATTAGGGTAATTCCCATGCATACAGATCTGGGATGCTATTTAATAGTAATTCTTTAATTGTCAATATCCTCTCTATATATGATTTTATGAATTTTATCGGCTATTGACTATATATTGGAGATTCTCGCACACAAATACACTTAATAGAGTAAATCTCCGCTCCCATGATCTATTAATTAATGGAATTTTGGGAATGTTATAAATTGTACAAAATGACAATTTATTAAATTCATTGAAATATATGAATTTAAATTTATTCCCGTAAATTTTATTATTTAATGTTAAATAGACGTAATTTTATTCCAGAACGTGTCTGGGGACTGGGATCCTTGATTCTAGGAATTTTGTCTTTTTAAGAGTATCGGTAAGTGCTACGATATCTTAATCGACTAGAATGTTAAAGGATCTAAAATTTGACAGATTTTGTAAATATTAATAATTAATATTTAGGATGGGCACCAGTTTATTCCAGAACTTGTCTGGGGACGTTAACCACTAATTCTAGAATTTTGTCTTTCAAGTATATCGGTGGGTGCCGCGATATCTTAATCGACTAGAATTGCAGATGGTCAAAGGGTTTAACAGATTTATTTTGCGTTTTACGCTACTGTTAAAGGGACATCACGCTACTATATGTATTATTTAATATACGGTATGAGAGCAATATCGCACGAAGCAATGTCAGTGTGAAGAGGCAAGTCGTTTCCAAGGTCTACCCAGAGCTTGGTATAGCCGAGACACGAGGATCTGAACTTTGCATTCCTAATACTCTGCCTACCAATAATACTTAAATATAGTAGTGGCTTTATTGTACTTTAATAAGTACGGATATTTCATCTTACTGTAGTCACGTATTTATAATATGATACGGACAGTAAGGAAAGAGAAAAAGAATTATTTCTCGCCGTCGCACTAAATATAATATATAAGTAATTAAGTAATAAACACTAATATATTGCACTAATCTACTAAATAATCACTAAATAACATTCTACTAAATAAAATTAAAGAAAACGATTATAATAAAATTACATAATAATACATACATAATATAAAATAATAAAATAAATATAAAATAATGTAGTCACACACCCACTCCGTATGTTGTTACGTTATGGAGTCCCTAGATATTTGTTGGATTAGGGAGGTGGTCGTGGGAAGAGTATCTTGCCTTCCATAGTTTCCGGACAGTTTTCGGTCTCTTTCCAGTAAACATAAACGACCAGCTGGGCGATTGAGTGGTTGTGTTACTTTCTCCGCTCCCTTGGCCTGTCTAATCTTCGCCGGGTTAAGATGGGGAGGCCATTCATCTTCTTTACTTAGGAAGTCGGGTTCACCTAACCAGTCTGGAGTATCTGTCAGTTCTTGAGGAGTTGCTCCTCTGGAGGCGATGTCGGCTAGATTGATCGTCTCGGGGCAATGTCTCCATTGATCTACATTGGAGTTGATGTCGTCATTATCTGAGGAGTATGGTGTTCCCTCAGTTGGGTCGTCAACTTCACTGCTCTCCACTTCCCGTTCACTTAATTGATATACCTGTTCTTTTGGTAATCTTTCTATAAGAGTTCTACGAGAAGGGCCAGTAAAGTACCAACCTACTCTAGTTCTTCCCGCATAGACTTGTAGTGGTTGCGGTTGAGCAGGCCGTTTCTCCAATGTCTCGAGCGCTTCATGCGCATTTTGACCGATGAGTATTTGGACTCCAGGGTAATCGGTGTTGAATCTAGGTATTTCAAGCTGCTGGGTGAAATCGTCCTCATCCCAGTTATAAGGTTCCACTTGGCTGGTCGCGAAGTTCTTTATCGCTACCATTTTTACTGACCTTATGCTGTGTTCTCCTAGTTCATCCTGGGGGGTGGACAACGCGCCTACATAATAATCCGCTGTTACTGTAGATTTCCAAACCGGCATAATTCCTGACATGTTTAGCTTAGTTCGGAACTTGGGTTGTCCAGCAAATATGTCTTCGGCTAGCTCGTTGTCGATGAATGTTCCTGTACTACCGGAGTCAAGGAGGGCGTTCACTACATAACTCCTTTTTGGTCCGTGGACCCTTATCTGTACCACAGGAAATTCTCTAATCCCTACATTGGAAGTTGGCGCTTTCCAAGATGGTTGTCGATCAGAAGTAGTTAGAGTGAGGTCACTTTCTGTATCTTTTTCATAAGTGAGTGCTCGATACACTGCGGTATTTATCATGTAACAGGATTCGTTTTCGTCGGAGAACTCGTCCGTATAGAATCCTTCCATCTCAGATTGATCAGTGTCGTTCACATCACTGAATTGGACATGTAGTTCGAAATCACTCACCTGACTCGGACTATTTCGCTCGAATTCAGTGTGCAACAAGATATTATGTTTCGCACCGCACTTTGCACACCTTGCGTCGGAGTAACAGGTTCGCCGTTGGTGTCCTCGTCTGAGGCAATTATAACACAACCGCTTATCCCACATGACTTCACGTCTATCCTTTAGTGATTTCCTCAGGAATTCATCACACGCATTTAAACGGTGGGGCCCGTCGCACAGCACACATTTGGGCTTGATGTTACTTACTTTAACATGTGCTGTGTGGTGCACGTTCGTTCTTTCCTCGGGATTTCTTACATGAATTCTCTTAGGAGACGTAGGAGGAGTTTTTCTTACCTGTTCTCTCCTGTCATTGGTTCGAGACTTGAATTTACTTACGTCCTTAGTCGCTTTGTTGTCATAGTAAGATCTTTCAGTATCTTTCCCGCTATCCTCTCCTTGAGCAGTCTGGCTTTCGCCGTCGTCTGTATAACACACTGGTGTTACCTTTCTCCTAGAGACGGGTTTCTCACTTACCTTGTTTTCCGGTGTTTTCTCTCTGGACTGCTTTATGAGCTGTAATTTCACTTCGCCATCCAAGAATGACATGAGATCAGCCATGGTAGGGTCTCGTTGTTGTTGTTCCATCACATATAACACTTTCTTGTCCCAGCGTGTACCTACTCCACCCTTTGGTAAAGTAGATGCTAAGGCTCCTACAACCATAGAGTTCTGGTATTCATGAGACTTACCTAACCAATCTAGCTGTCTACAGATCTCCTGAATCTCATCGGAAAACTCTATAATCCCGCTGCTAAGAAACTTTCGGGGCGCCATTAATTTCGCATACAAATACCTAGCTATGTTAGTCCTATTACCATACCTGATGTTTATTGTATCCCAAACTTGTCTTAATCCATCTGGATGTCCAATAAACTTTAACGCCATTAACTTGGGAGGTCCTTCCAAGCATTCGATGAGGTATCTGAGTTTCTCTCCGTTAGATAGCACAGAATTCTGTATGTTATCTTTGTAATATTCATTAAAAGGTAACCATTTCATCTCATCTCCATTGAACTTGACGATCTCTCCAACCTTTACCGCTTGACGGGCTTCGGTTCTAGCCATTTGACGCGTAAAACTTTCTTGAGCCATCGTATTATTGAATATAGAATTATCGGTATATAAGTTTCTCGGATTATGATCAGGTCTATATGGAATATTATTATCAACAGGTTTATAATCACCCTGAATAGGGTTTACTATAGGAGTTTCTACTTCACTAGCAGTATAGATGCGTGTAGGCTCCACACCTTGCGCATGAGATACTTCAGACCTAACGGGTTGACACATTGTTACAGGGGGTGGTGGTATACCCTTTTGTAAATTGACTAATTTATCGCGTTCTAACGCGATACTTTGCTGCACCTTTTGCAACTCTAACCTACTTTCCCTTACTGTTCCCTTGAGCTGCTGAACAGTCTCTTCCATTTCCCGGACCTGCTGAGAGGAGCACAAACAGTGTTCCCTCAGCTGCTCGAGCAGGAGACCCATCTCCCGTCAGCTACCCACTCAACCGCCGAAGCGGGAGTCGCCAACGTAGTAGCGGGCGAGCGAGAGACGACGGGCGATAAATTCTTGATATCTCGCTCGGCGTCCAGGACGGGTTCGGACTCGGGAACAGTCCTACTGGGCACAGGTAGTTTAGTACTGTACAAAGGGAATTTATAGGCAGGTTCTGGGAGCACAGGTGTCTCTATCACCGAAGGGGTGATTTCAAGAACAGGCCTAATTATTTCAGGCTCATCTACTACAGTAGGGAGTCTTTCTACTGTAATAATTTGGTCTGTGGGTTCTGTACTACCTAAGTCTGTGCTAGCTAGTCTCACCGCAGGAGGCAAAATAGGTAACTTCGGACAGTGTGGCATTCTCCTACGCCTGCTTGAACGAGATTTATTTCCTCCGCCTTCAGGATCAGTGGTATCGCCTTCATCAGATGACGTAACTCTTGCGTCCTTCTTCTGAGGTTTCTCTGCCGTCGCTTCGCCTTCCACTTGAGAAAAGACAGCGTCTGTTGATTCTCCTTGGGTCATGTGCTCGGTTAGCAGAGCTTTCCATTGAGTCGTTTCTTGGACTTTAAGACTCACTCGCCAGAACCAAGTCTTTACGGCGACCCGCAACGACGTATCTTGGCTTATCCTTGAGACTTTCTTATAGGCTAAAAGAATTAGTCTGATCCACAGAACTTGTTCGCGAACTTGATAAAACAGCTCTTCCTGCTCCCGAGGTCCGTGAGGCCGCTGAAACATCTGCTCCTCCAATCGCAACAGAGAGCTGAAGAATCTCCGTACATATCCTGCTGCCGACTCCTTCAACCTAGCCGAATCCCTAGTGTTCCATACCACTCCCATCCTGTATAAGTCCTCCCAGCCAGCTTTCGATAAGTTAAACGGGAGTCCGGGTCCGGGGAAATTCCATTGCGTCTCGACAATAGACTTCAGTTCCTCCTTCGTGTATCCCGCATAACTATCCTTGGTCGATCGCTCACTTTTCGCCCAATCCATCTGGTGCTCCTCCACCGCAATCAATACCCTTTTGAGTACGGCTACAGGAAGGATGAGAAGGGGATCCGAACTATCCGACAGTGCCCGTTTTGTGTCAGACATGTTTGATTGTACAGTTGAATGCCTACTGCTATATTACAGTCAAAGCAAGTCTAGTAATTCAGTATCACTGTTAGCCTAGTACCGGTAATTAATTACAATATATTAGAATACCGGTATACACTTATAGTATATATAAGTATTGTAAACTAGGTTTGTCACAGAGTACCGGTATATAATTTTAGCACAAATATATATAAATATATAATAGGCCTATCGTGAATACCGGTATACAGCTTACACTGATAGTATATATAAGTATAATTATGGACTAGAATTAATTACAGAGTACCGGTATGATTTCAGCTCAAATTTATAGAAATAAATATAATAAGCCTATTGTAAATACCGGTATGTCAATTATTTTAAAAATAATTGAATTTCTGAATGTTAGGGGTTACTTGGTTACTTTACTTACTTTATTACCGTTATTTGAGCAGCAGTCCAACTGATATTAAGACCTAAGTGTTGTATAACAGGCCTACTATTTTATTAATAGATTTAGTGGATTTATATGTACCCGTATGAGGGGTTTTGTTACAATATTGAAATAGATGTTATTATTTCTGGGAATTAATCACTACACAAAAGCTGTGCGCTCTCAGTGAAGTGCTAATTATTGGACACTAAAACAAATAATTCTAATTTACCTAAGTTACTTATTACTACAAATTACGTACAATCTGGGTGAGATTACAATCTCTAAATAAACACAAAAATTACAAATACACAAATACGAATTTTTAGGGTAATTTTACAGGGAATCTACAAACCAGCCTAACAAAGGGTTAGAATATCTGGTTATTACGACGGACAGGTTACTACGGTATTTGAAAATAATAAGTAGTAGTAAATATACTGCGTTGTCCAGATAGGAAAATACCACCGCCTGACGACCTATAACCGTATCGCTATAGGTACTACGTTATGTATCACGGAGTGTTCCTACCTAGAGATTAATTACCGCGGTCTACCAGAACCAACGTGCCTATTAACCACTTTACAACACAAATATACTGCCTACACACTAATTGCTTTCGGAAAGCACTGTACACTAAACCCTAAATTAGGTACAAGTACTTGTACAACAAATAATCAGTAGTTAAAAATACTTGAACAGCTAAAAGAACCACGGTATCTGCCGGAGTGACCAAAGCACAAAATCTCCAGTCTTTACCTACGCCGAGCAGCCCTGATGTAGTACCGGGGTTAGTTTAACTATAACGGTATGTATAACAAACACAATTACTGTAGGAATAAACTTGGGGATATGAATGTTGCGAATAATCGCATAAACTCTGAATAATAAATATTACGCTACGCGTACAAACTACTCAAACAAAATGCAGACCAAATACTGACAGACTACTATCAAGCCTAAACAAACTACGGTATATGCAGACTCCGAAATGATTAGTTAGTATGCGTTCTAACCTAGTAGTACGACTTATTCCTTCACAGGGGGTTTACCTCACAGCACTTGAAGCCCCTACGTTCCCAACACTTTATCGGACAGATGCTCTACACACACCGAAATTTCCTCAAACCCAACAACAGTCAGACAACTATCCAGCCTACAAATTATCTAAATAAAATTATACGCTACCCGTACAGACTACACAAACAAAGTACAGACCAAACGCTGGCAGACTACTATTAAGCCTAAATAAACTACAGGACATGCAGACTCCGAAATGGTTAGTTAGTATGCGTTCTAACACGGTAGTACGACTTATTCTTTAGGTGGGGATTGACCTTACAGCTCTGGCTGCCCCTACTTCCTAACCGTACTTTATCGGACATACACTCTACATGCACTGCAATCCGTTCAGACCCAACAACAGTCAGAACAACAGTCCAGCCTACAAATTATCTGTACAATCTGAGCAGGGTTACACGCCTTCTGCTCAATATTAGCCTACTAGTAAATAAAACTGACAGAAATAAGTAAACTATACAAAAGAATGAGGGGTGATCAATCCCTATTCCCCTGGCAGCCTACAATATACAATATATCACAATCGAAATAATACTGCTGTACCTGTACTGTAAGTAAGTACCGGTCCGGATGATCAGGCAGTCAGGCCTACTGGTTACCGGTCGACCGGTACTATCAACTTGATTGCTTACGCCGCAATCAAGAAGCTATAACTGTTACTGTTCGCGCTTTTAAGACCTTTGGCAGTTTAACCCGCCAAATCTATATGTCTTCTAGGTTATAAATCGACTTTAGCCTATGACAAGTATTTGACACAAATAAATCCAACATTAGCCGAAGCCAGTCTATGCGCGACCATTCACCCGCTGGATATACCCGGGAGACTGGATTCGGATGCTTTAATTTGATTGCGGTGCAGGCCTACCGTACTATTCGATTGATCGTTAATATATAATCTCTGACAAATATTATTCACTTTCGGGAAATATTAGCAGTTCCTTTAGGACGTGGCGCTCTATCTATATAAACAGAGCTATGGCTTACACTAAACACAACGAATGGATTATAAGTTACACATAAGGCGCATTCTTTAGGAGATGCTTTGTTACGCGGACAAGCACATACAGACTATTGCACACCGCTGCACACTGAATTGCCGATAGTCACTGATTTTAATCATATATAAAGAGAATAGCAACCGGCATTTGTAGGGCCTATAAAATAGCATTCAATTCACTACACACTACAAACCACGATAATATAAGCCGCAATTGCTATATGTAGCCGGTCTCTCTAACCTTAGTGTATCAAGAAGATCGGGGTTTCTGATCGTTTATAGTTATTCTCCAAATAACAATATGCAAACGAATGATACATTTAATAACAAACAGCAAATAGCAGTAAATAATGTGCAATACAGCAGCAGGTACCGTACCGGTCCTCACGCTGTCCAGTGCTGGTCATGTACCGGTAACAGTTATGTGATCTTATAATTAAAGACGTTCTAATGTTGGAATAATTCAGAATAATTCCATGGCCGATGTTCATGGCATCAGGAAAACCAACACACTGAACCCTGTGAGCTGCTGCAGGTAGATTTCAACACAGAAAGGAAAAGCTCTCATTGGCAGAGTTCCATATTCCACAGGTTCCAAATCGTCTAAAATGCCAAACCACCCTAGCCTTTGCAGCCAATTACATTGATTTAGCCAACATAAGGCTGAATCGCTCTGCTTGGTTGACCTTGCTCTGGTTGGTTGATCGAACCCAACAAAGAGGCCGTCGCTAGGCAAATCAGCCAATCAGCCGGTAGCTTTCATCCTTTGAGTTAGGGAGTTTTTCTTTAGAGTATTTGAGCGCATTAAGGGAAACTGGATTGCGAAGCAAAAGGGCCAGTTATATCCCGCAAAAGCTTTTACATTGTTTTTGTAATGCGTTTCTTAGTGCAGCTACAATTGTTGAGTGCTAACGGTGGCTGGTGTAATGGGCCTACCCGTCCAACCACCGTCTACATTCTACATTGTATGTAGAAATGTAGTAAATTGTTCAGAAATAAATAAATAAAAATAAAAAAAAAATGATCTACTACTGGGTGATTGGCTTTATGAAGAAAAATAGACATGCACAAAGTTATGCCTATAATACTGACTATACAGTATATTTATTATATATAATAAAGAACTATCATGGCGCACCGCATTATTTATGGTGATTTGTCATCATTATATGTGTGGAAGGACCGTGTGCCGTGTGGATGTGATGAAGGCACTTTTCAAACGCATGTCAAATAAATTTGTAAGCGAAAATATAAATTCTGACCAACCAACCAAACATTCCGAGTGGGCAAAACTCAAACTACAGTACTGTATTCAAAATTGTGAAACAATTAAAGAAGAATAAAAATGTTATCTTCCAACTCACGTACCAATACAGCGAAGTGGATCTCATCTCTGGACTGAAAGTTGGATCACTGACCGTCTACGAGATAGCTCATTGCGACTTTATTAATAATTGTTACAATGATATTTATTGTAAATCCAAAATCCTCAACTTCGTCATAATCGAAAAATATTGAGTTGTCTACTATATAGTGTTTTTCAACTCTATAAGTGATTTAGTTTTATGAAATTGAACGACGTATACGTATTTATTCATACATATGAATATTTTCAAATATAGCACAACATATAAGGAATATTCGTCGATGTCGATGTTGCAATATGTGGAATAACTCTGACTGATAAAATATGCGGAACAAATGAAACTGACTGATAAAATATACGGAGCAACTGACTGATGAAATATAAAAATTAGAAATAAATAAATAAATAATATGTAAAATCTAAAATTGTTATTTCGTTACATCTCTTACTCTGTTGAGCGTCATTAAGAAGAGGGCAACCCGTAGAGAGGACTAGAGTTGCGGTATATTGCGGCATGACTGATAATGATAATGATTTAGTTTTATTGCAATTGTAATAATTTTAATTAAATTTCAGCGTTACCCCGAGACTGTAGCAACTAATTTTACTATGTGTTCGTTCTTTGTTTACTGGGTATCACTTTCTTACATTTATACCGTTTAGATTCAAATTTACTACTGATTGGTAACTTTAGTCTTATTGATTTATATCAATTACTGTACTTTTTTTTCAGGTGAAAAATAATTCACTTGCAAAAATATACTGTTTCATGGTGGTCCGTTAGTATCAAAAACTAGAAAATGTACATTATCTTATCAGTTCCATTTCCAACTTCCTCGTGACCGATCGATAGCAAATTACTTTGATGCTTATACTGTAGGTCTACAGTATCTCAGTCATTAAAAACGGGTTTGTCTGAAACTTTCTACGCCGCCGTTCAAGCTAAAACTTGTAAGATACTGTACTGTGTGTGCTACTGTAGACCACTTCCTGTGTCCTTCAAAGGAGACTACCGTGTACAGTTCTCCAGTCTGCCGCTGGTGGGCGAAATTTCTGAAAATAAAAGTGTTTCGTTATTTATGAACTGTAGGCCTACTATAGGCCTACTACTAACTTCTATCGGCATGCTGCATTGCAGCTGCATTTTTAAGAATGCTGTGCCGGCTTGTCGGCAAAATCGCGCCGCCAGAACTTCCTATCACCCATGACATTTGCTAGATCATCCGCATCTTCAAGGCCAGTAGTGTCCGTTAAGATGCGTCTCAAGAAAGTTATGGTCTATCCATCATGCTTATTCTCTCCATCAGGCCGCCAAAGCACAAGATTATACACTGGCTGATCCTCACAGCGAAAGCACTGTCCTGCAAAGCGGAGGCGGTTCCGTTCAAGTGTCAAGCTAGGGGAGACAACTGAAACACCTCCAACGTTGCATAGAGTCTGATTGGAGATGTGTTCATTTTACGTGACCCAGTGAACCCGCCGCAGGGGCCTCTTCTCAAGTCTACCGCTAGTGGGCTGAAATGAAAACATTTCTGAAATGAAAAACCTTAATTGTTTATCATCCCTTCTTTCGGATGGATACATGGGTTATATGTTCTAAATCACAGACTGGGTTTTTGTTAGGAAGGATCCCAGTCCGCCGCTAGGGGGTGTATAGGTTTATTGTTTACTGTTTATATTTGGCTTGTGATTGTTTCGAGTTGAAACTTGCACACCAGCGCCCTACATCATTATGCAAAGTTTCAACCAAATCCGTCTTGAATGTCTGAGATTTTATCGTCAAAGTAATTTGTTATCGATGGGCCACGGGTAAATTGGAAGTGGTACTGATGACTTGATAATATATACATATCTACATTTTGATACTAACGGGCAACCAACAAACAGTATTTTTTTTACAAATGAATTTTATCTTTTATTTATTTTTTTCTTATTTGTTTTATTTTTTCTATTTTTTTCTTATTTGTTTTATTTTTTTCTATTTTTTGATAAAAAAAAAAATGATACTGATGGGCCACCCTAGTGTACAAGGTCCCTCCCACCTTGGTGTAGTGGTTGCATTGAAATCGCATATCCCCCTCATCGAGGCCAGGGCAGTTTTCGTTTCCACGCAAATGCTTTTTATGGGGACTAGCCAGAGCCCATCTGTGCCTTGCATACTTAAATGGTAGTTAAATGGTTTCCTCTGGTGTGTATATGTAGTTGTGGGGGGACCGCAGTGGAAATAAGTCGTCAGACTTTGTGCGTAATCCCTGGCCTATAACCATGGCCTAACGGCCGAAGAGAATTTACTTTACATTATTTTACTTTTACAAAGACACTTTCATTGTCCAATACAAACCCTTCAAATAAGTAGCATAGCAACTAATAACAGTTTCCATGGTGACTCTTAAAACATACAACTGTAGTTCAACCAAGATGTACTTATTTTTAGAACACGAGTACAACCAAGTAGGCCTTGACATTTCACACTGCTCGTGAACGAACATACCACAGAGGCCTATACTTACATACGGTTTACTGTACATACATATTACAGTATTCAGGTATTAGACCTACATACAACTTGTAGAGTGAGAGTGTGGCTGTAGCCTGTACGTCAGGTAGTCACAGTCGGTATTGAAAATGGTTCTTCCATCTGGGAAAGTTTCCGAACTGAAACAGCTCATTCGAAACCAGATGAACAGATCAGACATTCAGAGCGAAATTCGTGAAATTCTAGAAGACCGTCTCCGGGCGACGGATGGCGATGTGACCGAGGCTGACTTACTCGCCGAGTTACACCGTAAAGGCGTGGTAGACAACTTAGTGAGTCAGTTAAGTCTGTCAGCGGGCCAACCGGTCAACCAATCCTCCCTCGATCCCAAACAATCTCCAGGTTTTATCAACCGGGATGAAGTTGTCTCCGGTAAGAAAGGCGCAATTGATTCCAATAGACGTTATTTATTCCTTCAGGTTTTATCTGGGAGGGCGTTCGTGGAACACTTATCCGAGTCCAACCGCGATCGTTCCTCGACATTCACCGTTCACATCGACTTCCGTGGTCAGCGTTTCCGGTCGCGTGGGGTCCCCTGCGCCTGCGAACCCGAGTTCAGCGAATCCTTCCTATTGGACGCCTCTCGAGACCGGCACACCGGTGACATCATGCTCGACGCCACTGGCCTACTGAGTCTATTCGACCCACTCCATCTGGTCGTAGTGAGAACGGAGGCGAGCGGAGACGCCGCTCTGGTGGCCAGCCACTATCTGGAGTGGCGCGACTTACTGTGCGCCCCTAGCGGCAGGGTTAGCCGCACATTGGAGCTCATGGGAATCGGTGTGGAGGCCAAGGTGCCAGTCGGGTTGATCGACGTTACTATAGAGATGGTACCGCGACTTGGTAAGGTCCTCGCCGCGGACGTGGTCACGGCGCAGTTGGAGATGGAACGTTCCCGACGATCAGAGAGGGAACGATCCTTCCTAATGTACGCGAAACAGTGGTGGAAGGAATACCTGGAGGTGCGGCCATCCCACGCCTCGCGATTGGTTAAACTATTCGCGTGCGACGAGACGGCGACCAATAGGATGGTATGCGCGTACGTAGCCGGGGCAACCCGGGGGGTTCTCGATTCTCCCAGCCAATCAGCGCGTTTCATCTCTCTGATTGGCTACGAAGCGGCGGCAGCCGGGCTTGGCGGCGGCGCCTCCGAGGTTTGGGCCTCGTGCCACGCCTTCCTCGCAGCCAATAAGGGAGACGTGGAGAATCACGTGACCCTCCTCTGCTCGCTGCTCATTGGCTTCGGGCTGAAGGCTTACGTTGCCGTAGGAACCAAGGCTAAGGGGCAGGCCCACAGTTGGGTGGTAACTCTGGGCCCCACGGCGGAAGGGAGAGTCTGTTTCTGGGAGAGTCTCACAGGGTCCCGCTACCTCCACAACTACCGATCTACCGACGTAGACGGCCCTCTAGATGGCGCTGTCTACCCCTATCGGACGATCGGGTGTCTCTTCAACCACTCGGAGTTCTACGCGAACTGCCAGCCTAGCGACTCGGTCGAGTTGACTTCATTCGATCTCACAGACGCGGCCAAATGGAAAGCGATGAGCGAGTCGGCTATAGCGAGTGTCTGCGGTGCCGTGCTCCACTGGCGCAACAGACCCAGTCTGTGTCCCCCGTTGCTGGACGGAGTCGCCTCCGCCGTCACCATGGAGACCGAGTTGCGTCGGTTGGTCAGCGATTACCGCGGCGACGAGCGGCTCACGACGCGCTGGGACGAGGACCTCTCCTTCGTTATGACGCAGGCGTTGGCCGCGTACGAGAGCGAGCGATCCACCGGGGTCACTACCGGTAACCAGGACTTCCAGGACGCGGTGAGGAACGTTGTTCCAGACGGCCACACCTTCAAGGGGTTCCCGTTGCAGCTGCTACACCGGAACGCCAGGAGGGCCTTCGCGACCGCGATGAAGTCGCCCGTTGCCAAGGAGATCGTTAGTTGCCGTGGAGACAGTGTCAGACTCGCGGTTCGTGTCAGGATCTTCAGTTACGCCGAATCGGCTATCGCCGTTTGGGTCATGTTCGCTTGTAAATACAAGTCGGTCCAATAAACTCAACTTATCTATTTATTTTTATTGTTTTTAGACAACATATTATTGGTCGCGACTGGATTCTATTTATTAGGTATTTCTTATGACGTCGCATTTAATATTTTATAAAATGTACATATTCTTTATTATATTGTTATTATTTTAGAATGATAGTTTAATATTATAATATTTATAGTTTTACTATAATTCGTTGTCGCAGTGTCCGAGTGGATACGGCGCCTGAACTGCTTACACAATAGTGTTTGGTGGCGCAGGTTCGAATCTGACTAAAGGCTTTAGAAATTTAGCAATGTTGTGTCCCTAGGCAAGACACTTTAGACATTAGTGCCTACGTCAACCCAGCGGTATAATGGGAACCTGGCTTTGCTGGGGTAATGATAATAAAAGCGCTTTGAGTATGCTGAGCGTAGAAAAGCGCTATATAAATAACCAATATTATTATTATTATTATTATTATTATTATTATTATATTATTATTATTATTATTATTATTATTATAATATTAGTATAAAGGAGTTTTATATTTAACAAAAAAACAACAAACGGCGGAAGTTTCGTTTTGAGTTCCAGAATGTCTATGGGATTATTCAATAATGACCTCCAGTAAAATTCCTGAATTTCGTAATAATATCAACAATATTATTACTGAAATTAGTACTCAGACAATCAATAGAGTACTCAGACAAACAGCTGCGCAAATATAAAAATAAGTTCGTAGTTTCTATTCATTATACGGGATCATTTATAGGATCCAATGGCCAGTGCCCTCTAAGCTACTCTCTATAGAATCCAATGGCCAGTGCCCCCGCAGCTAGTCACTAAGGATCCATTGGCCAGTGTCCCCTCAGCTAGTCTCTAAGGATCCATTGGCCAGTGCCCCCTCAGCTAGTCTTTATAGGATCCATTGACCAGGAACCCCTAAGCTAATCTATATAGGATCCATTGACCAGGAACCCCTAAGCTAGTCTCTAGGAAACATTAGCCAGGAAACCCTCAGCTAGTCTCTATACTCTATTGGATCCATTGACCAGGAACCCCTAAGCTAGTCTCAATAGGATCCATTGGTCAGGAACCTATCAGCTAGTCTCTATAGGAGCCAATGACCAGGAACACCTAAGCTAGTCTCTATAGGACATTCTGGCCAGGAAACGATCAGCTAGTCTCTATAGGATCCATTGGCCAGGAAACCCTCAGCTAGCCTCTATCTATTGGATACATTGACCAGGAACCCCTAAGCTAGTCTCAATAGGATCCATTGGTCAGGAACCTCTCAGCTAGTCTCTATAAGATCCATTGACCAGGAACCCCTAAGCTAATCTCTATAGGATCCATTGGCCAGGAAACCATCAGCTAATGTCTATAGGATCCATTGGCCAGGAAACCCTCAGCTAGTCTCTATAGCACTATAGGATCCATTGACCAGGAACCCCTCAGCTAGTCTCTATAGGATCGATTGGCCATGAACCCCTCAGCTAGTCCCTATAGGATACATTGGCCAGGAAACCATCAGCTAATCTCTATATGATCCATTGGCCAGGATACCCTCAGCTAGTCTCTAAAGGATCCATTGGCCAGTAACCTCTCAGCTAGTCTCTATAAGATCCATTGACCAGGAACCCCTAAGCTAGTCTCTATAGGATCCATTCGCCAGGAAACCATCAGCTAATGTCTATAGGATCCATTGGCCAGGATACTCTCAGCTAGTCTCTATATGATCCATTGGTCAGGAACCCCTCAGCTACTCTCTTTAGGATCCATTGGTCAGGAACCCCTCAACTAGTCTCTCTATTGGATCCATTGGCCAGGAAACCCTCAGCTAGTATCTATAGGATCCATTGGCCAGGAAACCCTCAGCTAGTCTCTAAAGTATCCATTGGCCAGGAACTTCTCAGCTAGTCTCTATAGGATCCATTGACCAGGAACCCCTAAGCTAATCTCTATAGGATACATTGGCCAGGAAACCATCAGCTAATGTCTATAGGATCCATTGGCCAGGATACCCTCAGCTAGCCTATATATGATACATTGGCCAGGAAACCCTCAGCTAGTCTCTATAGGATCCATTGACCAGGAACCCCTAAGCTAGTCTCTAGGATACATTAGCCAGGAAACCCTCAGCTAGTCTCTATACTCTATTGGATCCATTGACCAGGAACCCCTAAGCTAGTCTCAATAGGATCCATTGGTCAGGAACCCATCAGCTAGTCTCTATAGGATCCATTGGCCAGGAACCCCTCAGCTAGTCTCTATAGGATACATTGGTCAGGAACCCCTCAGCTAGTCTCTATAGGATACATTGGCCAGGAAACCATCAGCTAGTCTCTAAAGGATCCATTGGCCAGGAACCCCTCAGCTAGTCTCTATAGGATACATTGGCCAGGAACCCATCAGCTAGTCTCTATAGGATCCATTGGCCAGGAAACCATCAGCTAGTCTCTATAGGATACATTGGCCAGGAACCTCTCAGCTAGTCTCTATAGGATCCATTGACCAGGAACCCCTCAGCTAGTCTCTATAGGATCCATTGGCCAGGAACCTCTCAGCTAGTCTCTATAGGATACATTGGCCAGGAACCTCTCAGCTAGTCTCTATAGGATCCATTGACCAGGAACCCCTCAGCTAGTCTCTATAGGATACATTGGCCAGGAACCCATCAGCTAGTCTCTATAGGATCCACTGGCCAGGAACCCCTCAGCTAGTCTCTATAGGATACATTGGCCAGGAACCCCTCAGCTAGTCTCTATAGGATACATTGGCCAGGAACCCCTCAGCTAGTCTCTATAGGATACATTGGTCAGGAAACCATCAGCTAGTCTCTATAGGATACATTGGCCAGGAAACCATCAGCTAGTCTCTATAGGATACATTGGCCAGGAACCTCTCAGCTAGTCTCTATAGGATACATTGGCCAGGAACCTCTCAGCTAGTCTCTATAGGATCCATTGGCCAGGAACCCCTAAGCTAGTCTTTATAGGATCCACTGGCCAGGAACCCCTCAGCTAGTCTCTATAGGATCCATTGACCAGGAACCTCTCAGCTAGTCTCTATAGGATACATTGGCCAGGAAACCATCAGCTAATGTCTATAGGATCCATTGGCCAGGAACCCCTCAGCTAGTCTCTATAGGATACATTGGCCAGGAACCTCTCAGCTAGTCTCTATAGGATCCATTGGCCAGGAACCCCTAAGCTAGTCTTTATAGGATCCACTGGCCAGGAACCCCTCAGCTAGTCTCTATAGGATCCATTGACCAGGAACCTCTCAGCTAGTCTCTATAGGATACATTGGCCAGGAACCTCTCAGCTAGTCTCTATAGGATACATTGGCCAGGAACCCATCAGCTAGTCTCTATAGGATCCATTGACCAGGAACCTCTCAGCTAGTCTCTATAGGATACATTGGCCAGGAACCCCTCAGCTAGTCTCTATAGGATACATTGGCCAGGAACCCCTCAGCTAGTCTCTATAGGATACATTGGCCAGGAACCCCTCAGCTAGTCTCTATAGGATCCATTGGCCAGGAACCCCTCAGCTAGTCACTATAGGATCCATTGGCCAGTGCCCCCGCAGCTAGTCTCTATAGGATCCATTGGCCAGGAACCCCTCAGCTAGTCACTATAGGATCCATTGACCAGGAACCCATCAGCTAGTCTCTATAGGATCCATTGACCAGGAACCCATCAGCTAGTCTCTATAGGATCCATTGGCCAGGAACCTCTCAGCTAGTCTCTATAGGATCCATTGGCCAGGAACCCCTCAGCTAGTCACTATAGGATCCATTGACCAGGAACCCATCAGCTAGTCTCTATAGGATCCATTGGCCAGGAAGCTCTCAGCTAGTCTCTATAGGATCCATTGGCCAGGAACCTCTCAGCTAGTCTCTATAGGATCCATTGGCCAGGAACCCCTCAGCTAGTCACTATAGGATCCATTGACCAGGAACCCCTCAGCTAGTCTCTATAGGATCCATTGACCAGGAACCCCTCAGCTAGTCTCTATAGGATCCATTGACCAGGAACCCCTCAGCTAGTCTCTATAGGATCCATTGGCCAGGAACCCATCAGCTAGTCTCTATAGGATCCATTGGCCAGGAACCCCTCAGCTAGTCTCTATAGGATCCATTGGCCAGGAACCCCTCAGCTAGTCACTATAGGATCCATTGACCAGGAACCCCTCAGCTAGTCTCTATAGGATACATTGGCCAGGAACCCCTCAGCTAGTCACTATAGGATCCATTGACCAGGAACCCATCAGCTAGTCTCTATAGGATCCATTGGCCAGGAACCTCTCAGCTAGTCTCTATAGGATCCATTGGCCAGGAACCTCTCAGCTAGTCTCTATAGGATACATTGGCCAGGAACCCCTCAGCTAGTCTCTATAGGATCCATTGGCCAGGAACCCCTCAGCTAGTCACTATAGGATCCATTGACCAGGAACCCATCAGCTAGTCTCTATAGGATCCATTGGCCAGGAACCTCTCAGCTAGTCTCTATAGGATACATTGGCCAGGAACCCCTCAGCTAGTCTCTATAGGATCCATTGGCCAGGAACCCCTCAGCTAGTCACTATAGGATCCATTGACCAGGAACCCATCAGCTAGTCTCTATAGGATCCATTGGCCAGGAACCCCTCAGCTAGTCTCTATAGGATCCATTGGCCAGGAACCCCTCAGCTAGTCTTTATAGGATCCATTGGCCAGGAACCTCTCAGCTAGTCTCTATAGGATACATTGGCCAGGAACCTCTCAGCTAGTCTCTATAGGATACATTGGCCAGGAAACCATCAGCTAGTCTCTATAGGATACATTGGCCAGGAAACCCTCAGCTAGTCTCTCTATTGGATCCATTGGCCAGGAACCCCTCAGCTAGTCACTATAGGATCCATTGGCCAGGAAACCCTCAGCTAGTCTCTATAGGATCCATTGGCCAGGAACCCCTCAGCTAGTCTTTATAGGATCCATTGGCCAGGAACCTCTCAGCTAGTCTCTATAGGATACATTGACCAGGAACCCATCAGCTAGTCTCTATAGGATCCATTGGCCAGGAACCCCTCAGCTAGTCTCTATAGGATCCATTGGCCAGGAACCCCTCAGCTAGTCTTTATAGGATCCATTGGCCAAGAACTTCTCAGCTAGTCTCTATAGGATACATTGGCCAGGAACCTCTCAGCTAGTCTTTATAGGATACATTGGCCAGGAACCCCTCAGCTAGTCTCTATAGGATACATTGGCCAGGAACCTCTAAGCTAGTCTCTATAAAATCAATTGGTCAGGAACCTCTCAGCTAGTCTCTATAGGATACATTGGTCAGGAACCTCTCAGCTAGTCTCTATAGGATACATTGGCCAGGAACCTCTAAGCTAGTCTCTATAAAATCAATTGGTCAGGAACCCCTCAGCTAGTCTCTATAGGATACATTGGCCAGGAACCCCTCAGCTAGTCTCTATAGGATACATTGGCCAGGAACCTCTAAGCTAGTATCTATAAAATCAATTGGTCAGGAACCCCTCAGCTAGTCTCTATAGGATCCATTGGCCAGGAACCCCTCAGCTAGTCTCTATAGGATCCATTGGCCAGGAACCTCTCAGCTAGTCTCTATAGGATACATTGACCAGGAACCCATCAGCTAGTCTCTATAGGATCCATTGGCCAGGAACCCCTCAGCTAGTCTCTATAGGATCCATTGGCCAGGAACCCCTCAGCTAGTCTTTATAGGATCCATTGGCCAGGAACCTCTCAGCTAGTCTCTATAGGATACATTGGCCAGGAACCTCTAAGCTAGTCTCTATAAAATCAATTGGTCAGGAACCCCTCAGCTAGTCTCTATAGGATACATTGGCCAGGAACCCCTCAGCTAGTCTCTATAGGATACATTGGCCAGGAACCTCTAAGCTAGTATCTATAAAATCAATTGGTCAGGAACCCCTCAGCTAGTCTCTCTAGGATCCATTGGCCAGGAACCCCTCAGCTAGTCTCTATAGGATCCATTGGCCAGGAACCTCTCAGCTAGTCTCTATAGGATCCATTGGACAGGAACCCCTCAGCTAGTCTCTATAGGATACATTGGCCAGGAACCTCTAAGCTAGTATCTATAAAATCAATTAGTCAGGAACCTCTCAGCTAGTCTCTATAGGATACATTGGCCAAGAACCCCTCAGCTAGTCTCTATAGGATCCATTGGCCAGGAACCCCTCAGCTAGTCACTATAGGATCCATTGGCCAGGAAACCCTCAGCTAGTCTCTATAGGATCCATTGGCCAGGAACCCCTCAGCTAGTCTTTATAGGATCCATTGGCCAGGAACCTCTCAGCTAGTCTCTATAGGATACATTGGCCAGGAACCTCCTCAGCTAGTCTCTATAGGATACATTGGCCAGGAACCCCTCAGCTAGTCTCTATAGGATACATTGGCCAGGAACCTCTCAGCTAGTCTCTATAGGATCCATTGGCCAGGAACCCCTAAGCTAGTCTTTATAGGATCCACTGGCCAGGAACCCCTCAGCTAGTCTCTATAGGATCCATTGACCAGGAACCTCTCAGCTAGTCTCTATAGGATACATTGGCCAGGAACCTCTCAGCTAGTCTCTATAGGATACATTGGCCAGGAACCCATCAGCTAGTCTCTATAGGATCCATTGACCAGGAACCTCTCAGCTAGTCTCTATAGGATACATTGGCCAGGAACCCCTCAGCTAGTCTCTATAGGATACATTGGCCAGGAACCCCTCAGCTAGTCTCTATAGGATACATTGGCCAGGAACCCCTCAGCTAGTCTCTATAGGATCCATTGGCCAGGAACCCCTCAGCTAGTCACTATAGGATCCATTGGCCAGTGCCCCCGCAGCTAGTCTCTATAGGATCCATTGGCCAGGAACCCCTCAGCTAGTCACTATAGGATCCATTGACCAGGAACCCATCAGCTAGTCTCTATAGGATCCATTGACCAGGAACCCATCAGCTAGTCTCTATAGGATCCATTGGCCAGGAACCTCTCAGCTAGTCTCTATAGGATCCATTGGCCAGGAACCCCTCAGCTAGTCTCTATAGGATCCATTGGCCAGGAACCCCTCAGCTAGTCTTTATAGGATCCATTGGCCAGGAACCTCTCAGCTAGTCTCTATAGGATACATTGGCCAGGAACCTCTAAGCTAGTCTCTATAAAATCAATTGGTCAGGAACCCCTCAGCTAGTCTCTATAGGATACATTGGCCAGGAACCCCTCAGCTAGTCTCTATAGGATACATTGGCCAGGAACCTCTAAGCTAGTATCTATAAAATCAATTGGTCAGGAACCCCTCAGCTAGTCTCTCTAGGATCCATTGGCCAGGAACCCCTCAGCTAGTCTCTATAGGATCCATTGGCCAGGAACCTCTCAGCTAGTCTCTATAGGATCCATTGGACAGGAACCCCTCAGCTAGTCTCTATAGGATACATTGGCCAGGAACCTCTAAGCTAGTATCTATAAAATCAATTAGTCAGGAACCTCTCAGCTAGTCTCTATAGGATACATTGGCCAAGAACCCCTCAGCTAGTCTCTATAGGATCCATTGGCCAGGAACCCCTCAGCTAGTCACTATAGGATCCATTGGCCAGGAAACCCTCAGCTAGTCTCTATAGGATCCATTGGCCAGGAACCCCTCAGCTAGTCTTTATAGGATCCATTGGCCAGGAACCTCTCAGCTAGTCTCTATAGGATACATTGGCCAGGAACCTCTCAGCTAGTCTCTATAGGATACATTGGCCAGGAACCCCTCAGCTAGTCTCTATAGGATACATTGGCCAGGAACCTCTCAGCTAGTCTCTATAGGATCCATTGGCCAGGAACCCCTAAGCTAGTCTTTATAGGATCCACTGGCCAGGAACCCCTCAGCTAGTCTCTATAGGATCCATTGACCAGGAACCTCTCAGCTAGTCTCTATAGGATACATTGGCCAGGAACCTCTCAGCTAGTCTCTATAGGATACATTGGCCAGGAACCCATCAGCTAGTCTCTATAGGATCCATTGACCAGGAACCTCTCAGCTAGTCTCTATAGGATACATTGGCCAGGAACCCCTCAGCTAGTCTCTATAGGATACATTGGCCAGGAACCCCTCAGCTAGTCTCTATAGGATACATTGGCCAGGAACCCCTCAGCTAGTCTCTATAGGATCCATTGGCCAGGAACCCCTCAGCTAGTCACTATAGGATCCATTGGCCAGTGCCCCCGCAGCTAGTCTCTATAGGATCCATTGGCCAGGAACCCCTCAGCTAGTCACTATAGGATCCATTGACCAGGAACCCATCAGCTAGTCTCTATAGGATCCATTGACCAGGAACCCATCAGCTAGTCTCTATAGGATCCATTGGCCAGGAACCTCTCAGCTAGTCTCTATAGGATCCATTGGCCAGGAACCCCTCAGCTAGTCACTATAGGATCCATTGACCAGGAACCCATCAGCTAGTCTCTATAGGATCCATTGGCCAGGAAGCTCTCAGCTAGTCTCTATAGGATCCATTGGCCAGGAACCTCTCAGCTAGTCTCTATAGGATCCATTGGCCAGGAACCCCTCAGCTAGTCACTATAGGATCCATTGACCAGGAACCCCTCAGCTAGTCTCTATAGGATCCATTGACCAGGAACCCCTCAGCTAGTCTCTATAGGATCCATTGACCAGGAACCCCTCAGCTAGTCTCTATAGGATCCATTGGCCAGGAACCCATCAGCTAGTCTCTATAGGATCCATTGGCCAGGAACCCCTCAGCTAGTCTCTATAGGATCCATTGGCCAGGAACCCCTCAGCTAGTCACTATAGGATCCATTGACCAGGAACCCCTCAGCTAGTCTCTATAGGATACATTGGCCAGGAACCCCTCAGCTAGTCTCTATAGGATCCATTGGCCAGGAACCCCTCAGCTAGTCACTATAGGATCCATTGACCAGGAACCCATCAGCTAGTCTCTATAGGATCCATTGGCCAGGAACCCCTCAGCTAGTCACTATAGGATCCATTGACCAGGAACCCCTCAGCTAGTCTCTATAGGATACATTGGCCAGGAACCTCTCAGCTAGTCTCTATAGGATCCATTGGCCAGGAACCTCTCAGCTAGTCTCTATAGGATACATTGGCCAGGAACCCCTCAGCTAGTCTCTATAGGATCCATTGGCCAGGAACCCCTCAGCTAGTCACTATAGGATCCATTGACCAGGAACCCATCAGCTAGTCTCTATAGGATCCATTGGCCAGGAACCTCTCAGCTAGTCTCTATAGGATACATTGGCCAGGAACCCCTCAGCTAGTCTCTATAGGATCCATTGGCCAGGAACCCCTCAGCTAGTCACTATAGGATCCATTGACCAGGAACCCATCAGCTAGTCTCTATAGGATCCATTGGCCAGGAACCCCTCAGCTAGTCTCTATAGGATCCATTGGCCAGGAACCTCTCAGCTAGTCTCTATAGGATACATTGGCCAGGAACCTCTCAGCTAGTCTCTATAGGATACATTGGCCAGGAACCTCTCAGCTAGTCTCTATAGGATACATTGGCCAGGAAACCATCAGCTAGTCTCTATAGGATACATTGGCCAGGAAACCCTCAGCTAGTCTCTCTATTGGATCCATTGGCCAGGAACCCCTCAGCTAGTCACTATAGGATCCATTGGCCAGGAAACCCTCAGCTAGTCTCTATAGGATCCATTGGCCAGGAACCCCTCAGCTAGTCTTTATAGGATCCATTGGCCAGGAACCTCTCAGCTAGTCTCTATAGGATACATTGACCAGGAACCCATCAGCTAGTCTCTATAGGATCCATTGGCCAGGAACCCCTCAGCTAGTCTCTATAGGATCCATTGGCCAGGAACCTCTCAGCTAGTCTCTATAGGATACATTGGCCAGGAAACCCTCAGCTAGTCTTTATAGGATCCATTGGCCAGGAACCTCTCAGCTAGTCTCTATAGGATACATTGGCCAGGAACCTCTCAGCTAGTCTCTATAGGATACATTGGCCAGGAAACCATCAGCTAGTCTCTATAGGATACATTGGCCAGGAAACCCTCAGCTAGTCTCTCTATTGGATCCATTGGCCAGGAACCCCTCAGCTAGTCACTATAGGATCCATTGGCCAGGAAACCCTCAGCTAGTCTCTATAGGATCCATTGGCCAGGAACCCCTCAGCTAGTCTTTATAGGATCCATTGGCCAGGAACCTCTCAGCTAGTCTCTATAGGATACATTGACCAGGAACCCATCAGCTAGTCTCTATAGGATCCATTGGCCAGGAACCCCTCAGCTAGTCTCTATAGGATCCATTGGCCAGGAACCTCTCAGCTAGTCTTTATAGGATCCATTGGCCAGGAACCCCTCAGCTAGTCTCTATAGGATCCATTGGCCAGGAACCCCTCAGCTAGTCTTTATAGGATCCATTGGCCAGGAACCTCTCAGCTAGTCTCTATGGGATACATTGGCCAGGAACCTCTAAGCTAGTCTCTATAAAATCAATTGGTCAGGAACCCCTCAGCTAGTCTCTATAGGATACATTGGCCAGGAACCCCTCAGCTAGTCTCTATAGGATACATTGGCCAGGAACCTCTAAGCTAGTATCTATAAAATCAATTGGTCAGGAACCCCTCAGCTAGTCTCTATAGGATCCATTGGCCAGGAACCCCTCAGCTAGTCTCTATAGGATCCATTGGCCAGGAACCTCTCAGCTAGTCTCTATAGGATACATTGACCAGGAACCCATCAGCTAGTCTCTATAGGATCCATTGGCCAGGAACCCCTCAGCTAGTCTCTATAGGATCCATTGGCCAGGAACCCCTCAGCTAGTCTTTATAGGATCCATTGGCCAGGAACCTCTCAGCTAGTCTCTATAGGATACATTGGCCAGGAACCTCTAAGCTAGTCTCTATAAAATCAATTGGTCAGGAACCCCTCAGCTAGTCTCTATAGGATACATTGGCCAGGAACCCCTCAGCTAGTCTCTATAGGATACATTGGCCAGGAACCTCTAAGCTAGTATCTATAAAATCAATTGGTCAGGAACCCCTCAGCTAGTCTCTCTAGGATCCATTGGCCAGGAACCCCTCAGCTAGTCTCTATAGGATCCATTGGCCAGGAACCTCTCAGCTAGTCTCTATAGGATCCACTGGCCAGGAACCCCTCAGCTAGTCTCTATAGGATACATTGGCCAGGAACCTCTAAGCTAGTATCTATAAAATCAATTAGTCAGGAACCTCTCAGCTAGTCTCTATAGGATACATTGGCCAGGAACCCCTCAGCTAGTCTCTATAGGATCCATTGGCCAGGAACCCCTCAGCTAGTCACTATAGGATCCATTGGCCAGGAAACCCTCAGCTAGTCTCTATAGGATCCATTGGCCAGGAACCCCTCAGCTAGTCTTTATAGGATCCATTGGCCAGGAACCTCTCAGCTAGTCTCTATAGGATACATTGGCCAGGAACCTCTCAGCTAGTCTCTATAGGATACATTGGCCAGGAACCCCTCAGCTAGTCTCTATAGGATACATTGGCCAGGAACCTCTCAGCTAGTCTCTATAGGATACATTGGCCAGGAACCTCTCAGCTAGTCTCTATAGGATACATTGGCCAGGAACCCCTCAGCTAGTCTCTATAGGATCCATTGGCCAGGAACCCCTCAGCTAGTCACTATAGGATCCATTGGCCAGGAAACCCTCAGCTAGTCTCTATAGGATCCATGGGCCAGGAACCCCTCAGCTAGTCTTTATAGGATACATTGGCCAGGAAACCCTCAGCTAGTCTCTATAGGATCCATTGGCCAGGAACCCCTCAGCTAGTCTCTATAGGATACATTGGCCAGGAACCTCTCAGCTAGTCTCTATAGGATACATTGGCCAGGAACCCCTCAGCTAGTCACTATAGGATCCATTGACCAGGAACCCATCAGCTAGTCTCTATAGGATCCATTGGCCAGGAACCCATCAGCTAGTCTCTATAGGATCCATTGGCCAGGAACCCCTCAGCTAGTCTCTATAGGATCCATTGGCCAGGAACCTCTCAGCTAGTCTCTATAGGATCCATTGGCCAGGAAACCCTCAGCTAGTCTCTATAGGATCCATTGGCCAGGAACCCCTCAGCTAGTCTTTATAGGATCCATTGGCCAGGAACCTCTCAGCTAGTATCTATTGGATCCATTGGCCAGGAAACCCTCAGCTAGTCTCTAAAGGATCCATTGGCCAGGAACTTCTCAGCTAGTCTCTATAGGATCCATTGGCCAGGAACCTCTCAGCTAGTCTCTATAGGATCCATTGGCCAGGAAACCATCAGCTAGTCTTTATAGGATCCATTGGCCAGGAACCTCTCAGCTAGTCTCTATAGGATCCATTGGCCAGGAAACCCTCAGCTAGTCTCTATAGGATCCATTGGCCAGGAACCCCTCAGCTAGTCTTTATAGGATCCATTGGCCAGGAACCTCTCAGCTAGTATCTATTGGATCCATTGGCCAGGAAACCCTCAGCTAGTCTCTAAAGGATCCATTGGCCAGGAACTTCTCAGCTAGTCTCTATAGGATCCATTGGCCAGGAACCCCTCAGCTAGTCTTTATAGGATACATTGGCCAGGAACCTCTCAGCTAGTCTCTATAGGATACATTGGCCAGGAACCTCTCAGCTAGTCTCTATAGGATACATTGGCCAGGAACCCCTCAGCTAGTCTTTATAGGATCCATTGGCCAGGAACCTCTCAGCTAGTATCTATTGGATCCATTGGCCAGGAAACCCTCAGCTAGTCTTTATAGGATCCATTGGCCAGGAACCCCTCAGCTAGTCTCTATAGGATACATTGGCCAGGAAACCCTCAGCTAGTCTCTATTGGATCCATTGGCCAGGAAACCCTCAGCTAGTCTTTATAGGATCCATTGGCCAGGAACCTCTCAGCTAGTATCTATTGGATCCATTGGCCAGGAAACCCTCAGCTAGTCTTTATAGGATCCATTGGCCAGGAACCTCTCAGCTAGTCTCTATAGGATACATTGGCCAGGAACCCCTCAGCTAGTCTCTATAGGATACATTGGCCAGGAACCCCTCAGCTAGTATCTATTGGATCCATTGGCCAGGAACCTCTCAGCTAGTCTCTATAGGATACATTGGCCAGGAACCTCTCAGCTAGTCTCTATAGGATCCATTGGCCAGGAACCCCTCAGCTAGTCTTTATAGGATCCATTGGCCAGGAACCTCTCAGCTAGTATCTATTGGATCCATTGGCCAGGAAACCCTCAGCTAGTCTCTAAAGGATCCATTGGCCAGGAACTTCTCAGCTAGTCTCTATAGGATACATTGGCCAGGAACCCCTCAGCTAGTCTCTATAGGATCCATTGGCCAGGAACCCCTCAGCTAGTCACTATAGGATCCATTGGCCAGGAAACCCTCAGCTAGTCTCTATAGGATCCATTGGCCAGGAACCCCTCAGCTAGTCTTTATAGGATACATTGGCCAGGAAACCCTCAGCTAGTCTCTATAGGATCCATTGGCCAGGAACCCCTCAGCTAGTCTCTATAGGATACATTGGCCAGGAACCTCTCAGCTAGTCTCTATAGGATACATTGGCCAGGAACCCCTCAGCTAGTCACTATAGGATCCATTGACCAGGAACCCATCAGCTAGTCTCTATAGGATCCATTGGCCAGGAACCCATCAGCTAGTCTCTATAGGATCCATTGGCCAGGAACCCCTCAGCTAGTCTCTATAGGATCCATTGGCCAGGAACCCCTCAGCTAGTCTTTATAGGATCCATTGGCCAGGAACCTCTCAGCTAGTCTCTATAGGATACATTGGCCAGGAACCTCTAAGCTAGTCTCTATAGGATACATTGGCCAGGAACCCCTCAGCTAGTCTCTATAGGATCCATTGGCCAGGAAACCCTCAGCTAGTCTCTATAGGATCCATTGGCCAGGAACCCCTCAGCTAGTCTTTATAGGATCCATTGGCCAGGAACCTCTCAGCTAGTCTCTATAGGATACATTGACCAGGAACCCATCAGCTAGTCTCTATAGGATCCATTGGCCAGGAACCCCTCAGCTAGTCTCTATAGGATCCATTGGCCAGGAACCCCTCAGCTAGTCTTTATAGGATCCATTGGCCAGGAACCTCTCAGCTAGTCTCTATAGGATACATTGGCCAGGAACCTCTAAGCTAGTCTCTATAAAATCAATTGGTCAGGAACCCCTCAGCTAGTCTCTATAGGATACATTGGCCAGGAACCCCTCAGCTAGTCTCTATAGGATACATTGGCCAGGAACCTCTAAGCTAGTATCTATAAAATCAATTGGTCAGGAACCCCTCAGCTAGTCTCTATAGGATCCATTGGCCAGGAACCCCTCAGCTAGTCTCTATAGGATACATTGGCCAGGAACCTCTAAGCTAGTATCTATAAAATCAATTGGTCAGGAACCTCTCAGCTTGTCTCTATAGGATACATTGGCCAGGAACCCCTCAGCTAGTCTCTATAGGATCCATTGGCCAGGAACCCCTCAGCTAGTCACTATAGGATCCATTGGCCAGGAAACCCTCAGCTAGTCTCTATAGGATCCATTGGCCAGGAACCCCTCAGCTAGTCTTTATAGGATCCATTGGCCAGGAACCTCTCAGCTAGTCTCTATAGGATACATTGGCCAGGAACCTCTCAGCTAGTCTCTATAGGATACATTGGCCAGGAACCCCTCAGCTAGTCTCTATAGGATACATTGGCCAGGAACCTCTCAGCTAGTCTCTATAGGATACATTGGCCAGGAACCTCTCAGCTAGTCTCTATAGGATACATTGGCCAGGAACCCCTCAGCTAGTCTCTATAGGATCCATTGGCCAGGAACCCCTCAGCTAGTCACTATAGGATCCATTGGCCAGGAAACCCTCAGCTAGTCTCTATAGGATCCATTGGCCAGGAACCCCTCAGCTAGTCTCTATAGGATCCATTGGCCAGGAAACCCTCAGCTAGTCTCTATAGGATCCATTGGCCAGGAACCCCTCAGCTAGTCACTATAGGATCCATTGGCCAGGAAACCCTCAGCTAGTCTCTATAGGATCCATTGGCCAGGAACCCCTCAGCTAGTCTCTATAGGATACATTGGCCAGGAACCTCTCAGCTAGTCTCTATAGGATACATTGGCCAGGAACCCCTCAGCTAGTCTCTATAGGATACATTGGCCAGGAACCTCTCAGCTAGTCTCTATAGGATACATTGGCCAGGAACCTCTCAGCTAGTCTCTATAGGATACATTGGCCAGGAACCCCTCAGCTAGTCTCTATAGGATACATTGGCCAGGAACCTCTCAGCTAGTCTCTATAGGATCCATTGGCCAGGAACCCCTCAGCTAGTCTCTATAGGATCCATTGGCCAGGAACCTCTCAGCTAGTCACTATAGGATCCATTGGCCAGGAAACCCTCAGCTAGTCTCTATAGGATCCATTGGCCAGGAACCCCTCAGCTAGTCTTTATAGGATACATTGGCCAGGAAACCCTCAGCTAGTCTCTATAGGATCCATTGGCCAGGAACCCCTCAGCTAGTCTCTATAGGATACATTGGCCAGGAACCTCTCAGCTAGTCTCTATAGGATACATTGGCCAGGAACCCCTCAGCTAGTCACTATAGGATCCATTGACCAGGAACCCATCAGCTAGTCTCTATAGGATCCATTGGCCAGGAACCCATCAGCTAGTCTCTATAGGATCCATTGGCCAGGAACCCCTCAGCTAGTCTCTATAGGATCCATTGGCCAGGAACCTCTCAGCTAGTCTCTATAGGATCCATTGGCCAGGAAACCCTCAGCTAGTCTCTATAGGATCCATTGGCCAGGAACCCCTCAGCTAGTCTTTATAGGATCCATTGGCCAGGAACCTCTCAGCTAGTATCTATTGGATCCATTGGCCAGGAAACCCTCAGCTAGTCTCTAAAGGATCCATTGGCCAGGAACTTCTCAGCTAGTCTCTATAGGATCCATTGGCCAGGAACCTCTCAGCTAGTCTCTATAGGATCCATTGGCCAGGAAACCATCAGCTAGTCTTTATAGGATCCATTGGCCAGGAACCTCTCAGCTAGTCTCTATAGGATCCATTGGCCAGGAAACCCTCAGCTAGTCTCTATAGGATCCATTGGCCAGGAACCCCTCAGCTAGTCTTTATAGGATCCATTGGCCAGGAACCTCTCAGCTAGTATCTATTGGATCCATTGGCCAGGAAACCCTCAGCTAGTCTCTAAAGGATCCATTGGCCAGGAACTTCTCAGCTAGTCTCTATAGGATCCATTGGCCAGGAACCCCTCAGCTAGTCTTTATAGGATCCATTGGCCAGGAACCTCTCAGCTAGTCTCTATAGGATACATTGGCCAGGAACCTCTCAGCTAGTCTCTATAGGATACATTGGCCAGGAACCCCTCAGCTAGTCTCTATAGGATACATTGGCCAGGAACCTCTCAGCTAGTCTCTATAGGATACATTGGCCAGGAAACCCTCAGCTAGTCTCTATAGGATCCATTGGCCAGGAACCCCTCAGCTAGTCTCTATAGGATACATTGGCCAGGAACCTCTCAGCTAGTCTCTATAGGATACATTGGCCAGGAACCCCTCAGCTAGTCACTATAGGATCCATTGACCAGGAACCCATCAGCTAGTCTCTATAGGATCCATTGGCCAGGAACCCATCAGCTAGTCTCTATAGGATCCATTGGCCAGGAACCCCTCAGCTAGTCTCTATAGGATCCATTGGCCAGGAACCCCTCAGCTAGTCTTTATAGGATCCATTGGCCAGGAACCTCTCAGCTAGTCTCTATAGGATACATTGGCCAGGAACCTCTAAGCTAGTCTCTATAGGATACATTGGCCAGGAACCCCTCAGCTAGTCTCTATAGGATACATTGGCCAGGAACCTCTCAGCTAGTCTCTATAGGATACATTGGCCAGGAACCTCTAAGCTAGTCTCTATAGGATACATTGGCCAGGAACCTCTAAGCTAGTCTCTATAAAATCAATTGGTCAGGAAGCCCTCAGCTAGTCTCTATAGGATCCATTGGCCAGGAACCTCTAAGCTAGTCTCTATAAAATCAATTGGTCAGGAAGCCCTCAGCTAGTCTCTATAGGATACATTGGCCAGGAAACCCTCAGCTAGTCTCTATAGGATCCATTGGCCAGGAACCTCTAAGCTAGTCTCTATAAAATCAATTGGTCAGGAAGCCCTCAGCTAGTCTCTATAGGATACATTGGCCAGGAAACCCTCAGCTAGTCTCTATAGGATCCATTGGCCAGGAACCCCTCAGCTAGTCTTTATAGGATCCATTGGCCAGGAACCTCTCAGCTAGTCTCTATAGGATACATTGGCCAGGAACCCCTCAGCTAGTCTCTATAGGATACATTGGCCAGGAACCTCTCAGCTAGTCTCTATAGGATACATTGGCCAGGAACCTCTCAGCTAGTCTCTATAGGATACATTGGCCAGGAACCTCTAAGCTAGTATCTATAAAATCAATTGGTCAGGAACCCCTCAGCTAGTCTCTATAGGATACATTGGCCAGGAAACCCTCAGCTAGTCTCTATAGGATCCATTGGCCAGGAACCCCTCAGCTAGTCTTTATAGGATCCATTGGCCAGGAACCCCTCAGCTAGTCTTTATAGGATCCATTGGCCAGGAACCTCTCAGCTAGTCTCTATAGGATACATTGGCCAGGAAACCCTCAGCTAGTCTCTATAGGATCCATTGGCCAGGAACCCCTCAGCTAGTCTTTATAGGATCCATTGGCCAGGAACCTCTCAGCTAGTCTCTATAGGATACATTGGCCAGGAACCCCTCAGCTAGTCTCTATAGGATACATTGGCCAGGAACCTCTAAGCTAGTATCTATAAAATCAATTGGTCAGGAACCCCTCAGCTAGTCTCTATAGGATACATTGGCCAGGAACCCCTCAGCTAGTCTCTATAGGATACATTGGCCAGGAACCCCTCAGCTAGTCTCTATAGGATACATTGGTCAGGAAACCATCAGCTAGTCTCTATAGGATACATTGGCCAGGAAACCCTCAGCTAGTCTCTATAGGATACATTGGCCAGGAACCCCTCAGCTAGTCTTTATAGGATCCATTGGCCAGGAACCTCTCAGCTAGTCTCTATAGGATACATTGGCCAGGAAACCCTCAGCTAGTCTCTATAGGATCCATTGGCCAGGAACCCCTCAGCTAGTCTCTATAGGATACATTGGCCAGGAACCCCTCAGCTAATCTCTATAGGATCCATTGACCAGGAACCCCTAAGCTAGTCTCTATTGGATCCATTGACCAGGAACCTCTCAGCTAGTCTCTATAGGATACATTGGCCAGGAAACCCTCAGCTAGTCTTTATAGGATCCATTGGCCAGGAACCCCTCAGCTAGTCTTTATAGGATCCATTGGCCAGGAACCTCTCAGCTAGTCTCTATAGGATACATTGGCCAGGAAACCCTCAGCTAGTCTTTATAGGATCCATTGGCCAGGAACCCCTCAGCTAGTCTTTATAGGATCCATTGGCCAGGAACCTCTCAGCTAGTCTCTATAGGATACATTGGCCAGGAAACCCTCAGCTAGTCTCTATAGGATCCATTGGCCAGGAACCCCTCAGCTAGTCTCTATAGGATACATTGGCCAGGAACCTCTCAGCTAGTCTTTATAGGATACATTGGCCAGGAAACCCTCAGCTAGTCTCTATAGGATACATTGGCCAGGAAACCCTCAGCTAGTCTCTATAGGATACATTGGCCAGGAACCCCTCATCTAGTCTCTATAGGATACATTGGCCAGGAACCTCTCAGCTAGTCTTTATAGGATACATTGGCCAGGAACCTCTCAGCTAGTCTCTATAGGATACATTGGCCAGGAACCTCTCAGCTAGTCTCTATAGGATACATTGGCCAGGAGCCTCTCAGCTAGTCTCTATAGGATACATTGGCCAGGAACCTCTCAGCTAGTCTCTATAGGATACATTGGCCAGGAACCTCTCAGCTAGTCTCTATAGGATCCATTGGCCAGGAACCCCTCAGCTAGTCTCTATAGGATACATTGGCCAGGAACCCCTCAGCTAGTCTCTATAGGATACATTGGCCAGGATACCCTCAGCTAGTCTCTATAGGATCCATTGACCAGGAACCTCTCAGCTAGTCTCTATAGGATACATTGGCCAGGAACCTCTCAGCTAGTCTTTATAGGATACATTGGCCAGGAAACCCTCAGCTAGTCTCTATAGGATCCATTGACCAGGAACCTCTCAGCTAGTCTCTATAGGATACATTGGCCAGGAACCTCTCAGCTAGTCTTTATAGGATACATTGGCCAGGAAACCCTCAGCTAGTCTCTATAGGATACATTGGCCAGGAACTTCTCAGCTAGTCTCTATAGGATCCATTGGCCAGGAAACCCTCAGCTAGTCTCTATAGGATACATTGGCCAGGAACCCCTCAGCTAGTCTCTATAGGATACATTGGCCAGGAAACCCTCAGCTAGTCTCTATAGGATACATTGGCCAGGAACCCCTCAGCTAGTCTCTATAGGATACATTGGCCAGGAACCTCTCAGCTAGTCTCTATAGGATACATTGGCCAGGAACCCCTCAGCTAGTCTCTATAGGATACATTGGCCAGGAACCTCTAAGCTACTCTCTATAGGATACATTGGCCAGGAAACCCTCAGCTAGTCTCTATAGGATACATTGGTCAGGAAACCATCAGCTAGTCTCTATAGGATACATTGGCCAGGAACCCCTCAGCTAGTCTCTATAGGATACATTGGCCAGGAACCCCTCAGCTAGTCTCTATAGGATACATTGGTCAGGAAACCATCAGCTAGTCTCTATAGGATACATTGGTCAGGAAACCATCAGCTAGTCTCTATAGGATACATTGGCCAGGAACCCCTCAGCTAGTCTCTATAGGATACATTGGCCAGGAACCTCTAAGCTAGTATCTATAAAATCAATTGGTCAGGAACCCCTCAGCTAGTCTCTATAGGATACATTGGCCAGGAACCCCTCAGCTAGTCTCTATAGGATACATTGGTCAGGAAACCATCAGCTAGTCTCTATAGGATACATTGGTCAGGAAACCATCAGCTAGTCTCTATAGGATACATTGGTCAGGAAACCATCAGCTAGTCTCTAAAGGATCCATTGGCCAGGAACCCCTCAGCTAGTCTCTATAGGATACATTGGCCAGGAACCTCTAAGCTAGTATCTATAAAATCAATTGGTCAGGAACCCCTCAGCTAGTCTCTATAGGATACATTGGCCAGGAACCCCTCAGCTAGTCTCTATAGGATCCATTGGCCAGGAACCTCTCAGCTAGTCTCTATAGGATACATTGGCCAGGAACCCCTCAGCTAGTCTCTATAGGATACATTGGCCAGGAACCCCTCAGCTAGTCTCTATAGGATACATTGGTCAGGAAACCATCAGCTAGTCTCTATAGGATACATTGGCCAGGAACCTCTAAGCTAGTATCTATAAAATCAATTGGTCAGGAACCCCTCAGCTAGTCTCTATAGGATACATTGGCCAGGAACCCCTCAGCTAGTCTCTATAGGATCCATTGGCCAGGAACCTCTCAGCTAGTCTCTATAGGATACATTGGTCAGGAACCCCTCAGCTAGTCTCTATAGGATACATTGGCCAGGAACCTCTCAGCTAGTCTCTATAGGATACATTGGCCAGGAACCCCTCAGCTAGTCTCTATAGGATACATTGGCCAGGAACCCCTCAGCTAGTCTCTATAGGATACATTGGTCAGGAAACCATCAGCTAGTCTCTATAGGATACATTGGTCAGGAAACCATCAGCTAGTCTCTAAAGGATCCATTGGCCAGGAACCCCTCAGCTAGTCTCTATAGGATACATTGGCCAGGAACCTCTAAGCTAGTATCTATAAAATCAATTGGTCAGGAACCCCTCAGCTAGTCTCTATAGGATACATTGGCCAGGAACCCCTCAGCTAGTCTCTATAGGATACATTGGCCAGGAACCCCTCAGCTAGTCTCTATAGGATACATTGGCCAGGAAACCCTCAGCTAGTCTTTATAGGATCCATTGGCCAGGAACCTCTAAGCTAGTATCTATAAAATCAATTGGTCAGGAACCCCTCAGCTAGTCTCTATAGGATACATTGGCCAGGAACCCCTCAGCTAGTCTCTATAGGATACATTGGCCAGGAACCTCTAAGCTAGTATCTATAAAATCAATTGGTCAGGAACCCCTCAGCTAGTCTCTATAGGATACATTGGCCAGGAACCCCTCAGCTAGTCTCTATAGGATACATTGGCCAGGAAACCCTCAGCTAGTCTTTATAGGATCCATTGGCCAGGAACCTCTAAGCTAGTATCTATAAAATCAATTGGTCAGGAACCCCTCAGCTAGTCTCTATAGGATACATTGGCCAGGAACCCCTCAGCTAGTCTCTATAGGATACATTGGCCAGGAACCTCTAAGCTAGTATCTATAAAATCAATTGGTCAGGAACCTCTCAGCTATTCACTATAGGATACATTGGCCAGGAACCCCTCAGCTAGTCTCTATAGGATACATTGGCCAGGAACCCCTCAGCTAGTCTCTATAGGATACATTGGCCAGGAACCCCTCAGCTAGTCTCTATAGGATACATTGGCCAGGAAACCCTCAGCTAGTCTTTATAGGATCCATTGGCCAGGAACATCTCAGCTAGTCTCTATAGGATACATTGGCCAGGAACCCCTCAGCTAGTCTCTATAGGATACATTGGCCAGGAAACCCTCAGCTAGTCTTTATAGGATCCATTGGCCAGGAACATCTCAGCTAGTCTCTATAGGATACATTGGCCAGGAACCCCTCAGCTAGTCTCTATAGGATACATTGGCCAGGAACCCCTAAGCTAGTCTTTATAGGATCCATTGGCCAGGAACCTCTCAGCTAGTCTCTATAGGATACATTGGCCAGGAACCCCTCAGCTAGTCTCTATAGGATACATTGGCCAGGAACCCCTAAGCTAGTCTTTATAGGATCCATTGGCCAGGAACCTCTAAGCTAGTATCTATAAAATCAATTGGTCAGGAACCCCTCAGCTAGTCTCTATAGGATACATTGGCCAGGAAACCCTCAGCTAGTCTTTATAGGATCCATTGGCCAGGAACCTCTCAGCTAGTCTCTATAGGATCCATTGGCCAGGAAACCATCAGCTAGTCTCTATAGGATACATTGGCCAGGAAACCCTCAGCTAGTCTCTATAGGATACATTGGCCAGGAAACCCTCAGCTAGTCTCTATAGGATACATTGGCCAGGAACCCCTCAGCTAGTCTCTATAGGATACATTGGCCAGGAACCCCTCAGCTAGTCTCTATAGGATACATTGGCCAGGAACCCCTCAGCTAGTCTCTATAGGATACATTGGCCAGGAACCCCTCAGCTAGTCTCTATAGGATACATTGGCCAGGAACCTCTCAGCTAGTCTCTATAGGATCCATTGGCCAGGAAACCATCAGCTAGTCTCTATAGGATACATTGGCCAGGAAACCCTCAGCTAGTCTCTATAGGATACATTGGCCAGGAACCCCTCAGCTAGTCTCTATAGGATACATTGGCCAGGAACCCCTCAGCTAGTCTCTATAGGATACATTGGCCAGGAAACCCTCAGCTAGTCTTTATAGGATCCATTGGCCAGGAACCCCTCAGCTAGTCTCTATAGGATACATTGGCCAGGAACCTCTAAGCTAGTCTCTATAGGATACATTGGCCAGGAAACCCTCAGCTAGTCTTTATAGGATCCATTGGCCAGGAACCTCTCAGCTAGTCTCTATAGGATACATTGGCCAGGAACCTCTAAGCTACTCTCTATAGGATACATTGGCCAGGAAACCCTCAGCTAGTCTTTATAGGATCCATTGGCCAGGAACCTCTCAGCTAGTCTCTATAGGATACATTGGCCAGGAACCTCTAAGCTACTCTCTATAGGATACATTGGCCAGGAAACCCTCAGCTAGTCTTTATAGGATCCATTGGCCAGGAACCCCTCAGCTAGTCTCTATAGGATACATTGGCCAGGAAACCCTCAGCTAGTCTTTATAGGATCCATTGGCCAGGAACCTCTCAGCTAGTCTCTATAGGATACATTGGCCAGGAACCCCTCAGCTAGTCTCTATAGGATACATTGGCCAGGAAACCCTCAGCTAGTCTTTATAGGATCCATTGGCCAGGAACCCCTCAGCTAGTCTCTATAGGATACATTGGCCAGGAAACCCTCAGCTAGTCTTTATAGGATCCATTGGCCAGGAACCCCTCAGCTAGTCTCTATAGGATACATTGGCCAGGAAACCCTCAGCTAGTCTTTATAGGATCCATTGGCCAGGAACCCCTCAGCTAGTCTCTATAGGATACATTGGTCAGGAAACCATCATCTAGTCTCTATAGGATACATTGGTCAGGAAACCATCAGCTAGTCTCTAAAGGATCCATTGGCCAGGAACCCCTCAGCTAGTCTCTATAGGATACATTGGCCAGGAACCTCTAAGCTAGTATCTATAAAATCAATTGGTCAGGAACCCCTCAGCTAGTCTCTATAGGATACATTGGCCAGGAACCCCTCAGCTAGTCTCTATAGGATCCATTGGTCAGGAACCCCTAAGCTAGTCTCTATAGGATACATTGGCCAGGAACCCCTCAGCTAGTCTCTATAGGATACATTGGCCAGGAAACCCTCAGCTAGTCTCTATAGGATACATTGGCCATGAACCTCTAAGCTAGTATCTATAAAATCAATTGGTCAGGAACCCCTCAGCTAGTCTCTATAGGATACATTGGCCAGGAACCTCTAAGCTAGTATCTATAAAATCAATTGGTCAGGAACCCCTCAGCTAGTCTCTATAGGATACATTGGCCAGGAACCCCTCAACTAGTCTCTATAGGATCCATTGGCCAGGAACCTCTAAGCTAGTCTCTATAGGATACATTGGCCAGGAACCTCTAAGCTAGTATCTATAAAATCAATTGGTCAGGAACCCCTCAGCTAGTCTCTATAGGATACATTGGCCAGGAACCCCTCAGCTAGTCTCTATAGGATACATTGGCCAGGAACCCCTCAGCTAGTCTCTATAGGATAAATTGGCCAGGAAACCCTCAGCTAGTCTTTATAGGATCCATTGGCCAGGAACCTCTAAGCTAGTATCTATAAAATCAATTGGTCAGGAACCCCTCAGCTAGTCTCTATAGGATACATTGGCCAGGAACTTCTCAGCTAGTCTCTATAGGATACATTGGCCAGGAACCCCTCAGCTAGTCTCTATAGGATAAATTGGCCAGGAAACCCTCAGCTAGTCTTTATAGGATCCATTGGCCAGGAACCTCTAAGCTAGTATCTATAAAATCAATTGGTCAGGAACCCCTCAGCTAGTCTCTATAGGATCCATTGGCCAGGAAACCCTCAGCTAGTCTCTATAGGATACATTGGCCAGGAACCCCTCAGCTAGTCTCTATAGGATACATTGGCCAGGAAACCCTCAGCTAGTCTCTATAGGATACATTGGCCAGGAACCCCTCAGCTAGTCTCTATAGGATACATTGGTCAGGAACCTCTAAGCTACTCTCTATAGGATACATTGGCCAGGAAACCCTCAGCTAGTCTCTATAGGATACATTGGTCAGGAACCTCTCAGCTAGTCTCTATAGGATACATTGGCCAGGAACCCCTCAGCTAGTCTCTATAGGATACATTGGCCAGGAACCCCTCAGCTAGTCTCTATAGGATACAATTGGCCAGGAACCCTCAGCTAGTCTCTATAGGATACATTGGCCAGGAAACCCTCAGCTAGTCTCTATAGGATACATTGGCCAGGAAACCCTCAGCTAGTCTCTATAGGATACATTGGTCAGGAACCTCTCAGCTAGTCTCTATAGGATACATTGGCCAGGAACCCCTCAGCTAGTCTCTATAGGATACATTGGCCAGGAACCCCTCATCTAGTCTCTATAGGATACATTGGCCAGGAACCTCTCAGCTAGTCTCTATAGGATACATTGGCCAGGAACCTCTCAGCTAGTCTCTATAGGATACATTGGCCAGGAACCTCTCAGCTAGTCTCTATAGGATACATTGGCCAGGAACCTCTCAGCTAGTCTCTATAGGATCCATTGGCCAGGAACCTCTCAGCTAGTCTCTATAGGATACATTGGCCAGGAACCCCTCAGCTAGTCTTTATAGGATCCATTGGCCAGGAACCTCTCAGCTAGTCTCTATAGGATACATTGGCCAGGAACCTCTAAGCTAGTATCTATAAAATCAATTGGTCAGGAACCCCTCAGCTAGTCTCTATAGGATACATTGGCCAGGAACCTCTAAGCTAGTATCTATAAAATCAATTGGTCAGGAACCCCTCAGCTAGTCTCTATAGGATACATTGGCCAGGAACCCCTCAACTAGTCTCTATAGGATCCATTGGCCAGGAACCTCTAAGCTAGTCTCTATAGGATACATTGGCCAGGAACCTCTAAGCTAGTATCTATAAAATCAATTGGTCAGGAACCCCTCAGCTAGTCTCTATAGGATACATTGGCCAGGAACCCCTCAGCTAGTCTCTATAGGATACATTGGCCAGGAACCCCTCAGCTAGTCTCTATAGGATAAATTGGCCAGGAAACCCTCAGCTAGTCTTTATAGGATCCATTGGCCAGGAACCTCTAAGCTAGTATCTATAAAATCAATTGGTCAGGAACCCCTCAGCTAGTCTCTATAGGATACATTGGCCAGGAACCTCTCAGCTAGTCTCTATAGGATCCATTGGCCAGGAACCCCTCAGCTAGTCTCTATAGGATACATTGGCCAGGAAACCCTCAGCTAGTCTCTATAGGATACATTGGCCAGGAACCCCTCAGCTAGTCTCTATAGGATACATTGGTCAGGAACCTCTAAGCTACTCTCTATAGGATACATTGGCCAGGAAACCCTCAGCTAGTCTCTATAGGATACATTGGTCAGGAACCTCTAAGCTACTCTCTATAGGATACATTGGCCAGGAAACCCTCAGCTAGTCTCTATAGGATACATTGGTCAGGAACCTCTCAGCTAGTCTCTATAGGATACATTGGCCAGGAACCCCTCAGCTAGTCTCTATAGGATACATTGGCCAGGAACCCCTCAGCTAGTCTCTATAGGATACATTGGCCAGGAACCTCTAAGCTACTCTCTATAGGATACATTGGCCAGGAAACCCTCAGCTAGTCTCTATAGGATACATTGGTCAGGAAACCATCAGCTAGTCTCTATAGGATACATTGGCCAGGAAACCCTCAGCTAGTCTCTATAGGATACATTGGCCAGGAACCCCTCATCTAGTCTCTATAGGATACATTGGCCAGGAACCTCTCAGCTAGTCTCTATAGGATACATTGGCCAGGAACCTCTCAGCTAGTCTCTATAGGATACATTGGCCAGGAACCTCTCAGCTAGTCTCTATAGGATACATTGGCCAGGAACCTCTCAGCTAGTCTCTATAGGATACATTGGCCAGGAACCTCTCAGCTAGTCTCTATAGGATACATTGGCCAGGAACCCCTCAGCTAGTCTTTATAGGATCCATTGGCCAGGAACCCCTCAGCTAGTCTCTATAGGATACATTGGCCAGGAACCTCTCAGCTAGTCTCTATAGGATACATTGGCCAGGAACCTCTCAGCTAGTCTCTATAGGATACATTGGCCAGGAACCTCTCAGCTAGTCTCTATAGGATACATTGGCCAGGAACCTCTCAGCTAGTCTCTATAGGATCCATTGGCCAGGAACCCCTCAGCTAGTCTCTATAGGATACATTGGCCAGGAAACCCTCAGCTAGTCTCTATAGGATCCATTGGCCAGGAACCTCTCAGCTAGTCTCTATAGGATACATTGGCCAGGAACCTCTCAGCTAGTCTTTATAGGATACATTGGCCAGGAACCCCTCAGCTAGTCTCTATAGGATCCATTGGCCAGGAAACCCTCAGCTAGTCTCTATAGGATACATTGGCCAGGAACTTCTCAGCTAGTCTCTATAGGATCCATTGGCCAGGAAACCCTCAGCTAGTCTCTATAGGATACATTGGCCAGGAACCCCTCAGCTAGTCTCTATAGGATACATTGGCCAGGAAACCCTCAGCTAGTCTCTATAGGATACATTGGCCAGGAACCCCTCAGCTAGTCTCTATAGGATACATTGGCCAGGAACCTCTCAGCTAGTCTCTATAGGATACATTGGCCAGGAACCTCTCAGCTAGTCTCTATAGGATACATTGGCCAGGAACCCCTCAGCTAGTCTCTATAGGATACATTGGCCAGGAACCTCTCAGCTAGTCTCTATAGGATACATTGGCCAGGAAACCCTCAGCTAGTCTCTATAGGATACATTGGCCAGGAACCCATCAGCTAGTCTCTATAGGATACATTGGCCAGGAACCCCTCAGCTAGTCTCTATAGGATACATTGGCCAGGAACCCCTCAGCTAGTCTCTATAGGATACATTGGTCAGGAAACCATCAGCTAGTCTCTATAGGATACATTGGTCAGGAAACCATCAGCTAGTCTCTATAGGATACATTGGCCAGGAACCCCTCAGCTAGTCTCTATAGGATACATTGGCCAGGAACCCCTCAGCTAGTCTCTATAGGATACATTGGTCAGGAAACCATCAGCTAGTCTCTATAGGATACATTGGTCAGGAAACCATCAGCTAGTCTCTATAGGATACATTGGCCAGGAACCCCTCAGCTAGTCTCTATAGGATACATTGGCCAGGAACCTCTAAGCTAGTATCTATAAAATCAATTGGTCAGGAACCCCTCAGCTAGTCTCTATAGGATACATTGGCCAGGAACCCCTCAGCTAGTCTCTATAGGATACATTGGTCAGGAAACCATCAGCTAGTCTCTATAGGATACATTGGTCAGGAAACCCTCAGCTAGTCTCTATAGGATACATTGGCCAGGAAACCCTCAGCTAGTCTCTAAAGGATCCATTGGCCAGGAACCCCTCAGCTAGTCTCTATAGGATACATTGGCCAGGAACCTCTAAGCTAGTATCTATAAAATCAATTGGTCAGGAACCCCTCAGCTAGTCTCTATAGGATACATTGGCCAGGAACCCCTCAGCTAGTCTCTATAGGATACATTGGCCAGGAACCCCTCAGCTAGTCTCTATAGGATACATTGGTCAGGAAACCATCAGCTAGTCTCTATAGGATACATTGGTCAGGAAACCATCAGCTAGTCTCTAAAGGATCCATTGGCCAGGAACCCCTCAGCTAGTCTCTATAGGATACATTGGCCAGGAACCTCTAAGCTAGTATCTATAAAATCAATTGGTCAGGAACCCCTCAGCTAGTCTCTATAGGATACATTGGCCAGGAACCCCTCAGCTAGTCTCTATAGGATACATTGGCCAGGAAACCCTCAGCTAGTCTTTATAGGATCCATTGGCCAGGAACCTCTAAGCTAGTATCTATAAAATCAATTGGTCAGGAACCCCTCAGCTAGTCTCTATAGGATACATTGGCCAGGAACCCCTCAGCTAGTCTCTATAGGATACATTGGCCAGGAACCCCTCAGCTAGTCTTTATAGGATCCATTGGCCAGGAACCTCTAAGCTAGTATCTATAAAATCAATTGGTCAGGAACCCCTCAGCTAGTCTCTATAGGATACATTGGCCAGGAACCCCTCAGCTAGTCTCTATAGGATACATTGGCCAGGAACCTCTAAGCTAGTATCTATAAAATCAATTGGTCAGGAACCCCTCAGCTAGTCTCTATAGGATACATTGGCCAGGAACCCCTCAGCTAGTCTCTATAGGATACATTGGCCAGGAACCTCTAAGCTAGTATCTATAAAATCAATTGGTCAGGAACCTCTCAGCTAGTCTCTATAGGATACATTGGCCAGGAACCCCTCAGCTAGTCTCTATAGGATCCATTGGCCAGGAACCCCTCAGCTAGTCTCTATAGGATACATTGGCCAGGAACCCCTCAGCTAGTCTCTATAGGATACATTGGCCAGGAAACCCTCAGCTAGTCTCTATAGGATCCATTGGCCAGGAACCTCTCAGCTAGTCTCTATAGGATACATTGGCCAGGAACCTCTCAGCTAGTCTCTATAGGATACATTGGCCAGGAACCCCTCAGCTAGTCTCTATAGGATACATTGGCCAGGAACCTCTCAGCTAGTCTCTATAGGATACATTGGCCAGGAAACCCTCAGCTAGTCTTTATAGGATCCATTGGCCAGGAACCTCTCAGCTAGTCTCTATAGGATCCATTGGCCAGGAACCTCTCAGCTAGTCTCTATAGGATACATTGGCCAGGAACCCCTCAGCTAGTCTCTATAGGATACATTGGCCAGGAACCCCTCAGCTAGTCTTTATAGGATCCATTGGCCAGGAACCTCTCAGCTAGTCTCTATAGGATACATTGGCCAGGAACCCCTCAGCTAGTCTCTATAGGATACATTGGCCAGGAACCCCTAAGCTAGTCTTTATAGGATCCATTGGCCAGGAACCTCTAAGCTAGTATCTATAAAATCAATTGGTCAGGAACCCCTCAGCTAGTCTCTATAGGATACATTGGCCAGGAAACCCTCAGCTAGTCTCTATAGGATCCATTGGCCAGGAACCTCTCAGCTAGTCTCTATAGGATCCATTGGCCAGGAAACCCTCAGCTAGTCTCTATAGGATACATTGGCCAGGAAACCCTCAGCTAGTCTCTATAGGATACATTGGCCAGGAACCCCTCAGCTAGTCTCTATAGGATACATTGGCCAGGAACCCCTCAGCTAGTCTCTATAGGATACATTGGCCAGGAACCTCTCAGCTAGTCTCTATAGGATACATTGGCCAGGAACCCCTCAGCTAGTCTCTATAGGATACATTGGCCAGGAACCTCTCAGCTAGTCTCTATAGGATCATTGGCCAGGAACCCCTCAGCTAGTCTCTATAGGATCCATTGGCCAGGAACCTCTCAGCTAGTCTCTATAGGATACATTGGCCAGGAACCTCTCAGCTAGTCTCTATAGGATACATTGGCCAGGAAACCCTCAGCTAGTCTTTATAGGATCCATTGGCCAGGAACCCCTCAGCTAGTCTCTATAGGATACATTGGCCAGGAACCTCTCAGCTAGTCTCTATAGGATACATTGGCCAGGAAACCCTCAGCTAGTCTTTATAGGATCCATTGGCCAGGAACCCTCAGCTAGTCTCTATAGGATACATTGGCCAGGAACCTCTCAGCTAGTCTCTATAGGATACATTGGCCAGGAAACCCTCAGCTAGTCTTTATAGGATACATTGGCCAGGAACCTCTCAGCTAGTCTCTATAGGATACATTGGCCAGGAACCTCTAAGCTACTCTCTATAGGATACATTGGCCAGGAAACCCTCAGCTAGTCTCTATAGGATCCATTGGCCAGGAACCCCTCAGCTAGTCTCTATAGGATACATTGGCCAGGAAACCCTCAGCTAGTCTCTATAGGATACATTGGCCAGGAACCTCTCAGCTAGTCTCTATAGGATACATTGGCCAGGAACCCCTCAGCTAGTCTCTATAGGATACATTGGCCAGGAAACCCTCAGCTAGTCTCTATAGGATCCATTGGCCAGGAACCCCTCAGCTAGTCTCTATAGGATACATTGGCCAGGAAACCCTCAGCTAGTCTCTATAGGATCCATTGGCCAGGAACCCCTCAGCTAGTCTCTATAGGATACATTGGCCAGGAAACCCTCAGCTAGTCTCTATAGGATCCATTGGCCAGGAACCCCTCAGCTAGTCTCTATAGGATACATTGGTCAGGAAACCATCAGCTAGTCTCTATAGGATACATTGGTCAGGAAACCATCAGCTAGTCTCTAAAGGATCCATTGGCCAGGAACCCCTCAGCTAGTCTCTATAGGATACATTGGCCAGGAACCTCTAAGCTAGTATCTATAAAATCAATTGGTCAGGAACCCCTCAGCTAGTCTCTATAGGATACATTGGCCAGGAACCCCTCAGCTAGTCTCTATAGGATACATTGGCCAGGAAACCCTCAGCTAGTCTTTATAGGATCCATTGGCCAGGAACCTCTAAGCTAGTATCTATAAAATCAATTGGTCAGGAACCCCTAAGCTAGTCTCTATAGGATACTTGGCCAGGAACCCCTCAGCTAGTCTCTATAGGATACATTGGCCAGGAACCCCTCAGCTAGTCTCTATAGGATACATTGGCCAGGAAACCCTCAGCTAGTCTTTATAGGATCCATTGGCCAGGAACCTCTAAGCTAGTATCTATAAAATCAATTGGTCAGGAACCCCTCAGCTAGTCTCTATAGGATACATTGGCCAGGAACCCCTCAGCTAGTCTCTATAGGATACATTGGCCAGGAACCCCTCAGCTAGTCTCTATAGGATACATTGGCCAGGAACCCCTCAGCTAGTCTCTATAGGATACATTGGCCAGGAACCCCTCAGCTAGTCTCTATAGGATACATTGGCCAGGAACCCCTCAGCTAGTCTCTATAGGATACATTGGCCATGAACCTCTAAGCTAGTATCTATAAAATCAATTGGTCAGGAACCCCTCAGCTAGTCTCTATAGGATACATTGGCCAGGAACCTCTAAGCTAGTATCTATAAAATCAATTGGTCAGGAACCCCTCAGCTAGTCTCTATAGGATACATTGGCCAGGAACCCCTCAGCTAGTCTCTATAGGATCCATTGGCCAGGAACCCTCAGCTAGTCTCTATAGGATACATTGGCCAGGAACCTCTAAGCTAGTATCTATAAAATCAATTGGTCAGGAACCCCTCAGCTAGTCTCTATAGGATACATTGGCCAGGAACCCCTCAGCTAGTCTCTATAGGATACATTGGCCAGGAACCCCTCAGCTAGTCTCTATAGGATACATTGGCCAGGAAACCCTCAGCTAGTCTTTATAGGATCCATTGGCCAGGAACCTCTAAGCTAGTATCTATAAAATCAATTGGTCAGGAACCCCTCAGCTAGTCTCTATAGGATACATTGGCCAGGAACCCCTCAGCTAGTCTCTATAGGATACATTGGCCAGGAACCTCTAAGCTAGTATCTATAAAATCAATTGGTCAGGAACCCCTCAGCTAGTCTCTATAGGATACATTGGCCAGGAACCCCTCAGCTAGTCTCTATAGGATACATTGGCCAGGAAACCCTCAGCTAGTCTTTATAGGATCCATTGGCCAGGAACCTCTAAGCTAGTATCTATAAAATCAATTGGTCAGGAACCCCTCAGCTAGTCTCTATAGGATACATTGGCCAGGAACCCCTCAGCTAGTCTCTATAGGATACATTGGCCAGGAACCTCTAAGCTAGTATCTATAAAATCAATTGGTCAGGAACCTCTCAGCTAGTCACTATAGGATACATTGGCCAGGAACCCCTCAGCTAGTCTCTATAGGATACATTGGCCAGGAACCCCTCAGCTAGTCTCTATAGGATACATTGGCCAGGAACCCCTCAGCTAGTCTCTATAGGATACATTGGCCAGGAACCCCTCAGCTAGTCTTTATAGGATCCATTGGCCAGGAACCTCTCAGCTAGTCTCTATAGGATACATTGGCCAGGAACCCCTCAGCTAGTCTCTATAGGATACATTGGCCACGAACCCCTAAGCTAGTCTTTATAGGATCCATTGGCCAGGAACCTCTAAGCTAGTATCTATAAAATCAATTGGTCAGGAACCCCTCAGCTAGTCTCTATAGGATACATTGGCCAGGAAACCCTCAGCTAGTCTTTATAGGATCCATTGGCCAGGAACCTCTCAGCTAGTCTCTATAGGATCCATTGGCCAGGAAACCATCAGCTAGTCTCTATAGGATACATTGGCCAGGAAACCCTCAGCTAGTCTCTATAGGATACATTGGCCAGGAAACCCTCAGCTAGTCTCTATAGGATACATTGGCCAGGAACCTCTAAGCTACTCTCTATAGGATACATTGGCCAGGAAACCCTCAGCTAGTCTTTATAGGATCCATTGGCCAGGAACCTCTCAGCTAGTCTCTATAGGATACATTGGCCAGGAACCTCTAAGCTACTCTCTATAGGATACATTGGCCAGGAAACCCTCAGCTAGTCTTTATAGGATCCATTGGCCAGGAACCCCTCAGCTAGTCTCTATAGGATACATTGGCCAGGAAACCCTCAGCTAGTCTTTATAGGATCCATTGGCCAGGAACCTCTCAGCTAGTCTCTATAGGATACATTGGCCAGGAACCCCTCAGCTAGTCTCTATAGGATACATTGGCCAGGAAACCCTCAGCTAGTCTTTATAGGATCCATTGGCCAGGAACCCCTCAGCTAGTCTCTATAGGATACATTGGCCAGGAAACCCTCAGCTAGTCTTTATAGGATCCATTGGCCAGGAACCCCTCAGCTAGTCTCTATAGGATACATTGGCCAGGAAACCCTCAGCTAGTCTTTATAGGATCCATTGGCCAGGAACCCCTCAGCTAGTCTCTATAGGATACATTGGTCAGGAAACCATCATCTAGTCTCTATAGGATACATTGGTCAGGAAACCATCAGCTAGTCTCTAAAGGATCCATTGGCCAGGAACCCCTCAGCTAGTCTCTATAGGATACATTGGCCAGGAACCTCTAAGCTAGTATCTATAAAATCAATTGGTCAGGAACCCCTCAGCTAGTCTCTATAGGATACATTGGCCAGGAACCCCTCAGCTAGTCTCTATAGGATACATTGGCCAGGAAACCCTCAGCTAGTCTTTATAGGATCCATTGGCCAGGAACCTCTAAGCTAGTATCTATAAAATCAATTGGTCAGGAACCCCTAAGCTAGTCTCTATAGGATACATTGGCCAGGAACCCCTCAGCTAGTCTCTATAGGATACATTGGCCAGGAACCCCTCAGCTAGTCTCTATAGGATACATTGGCCATGAACCTCTAAGCTAGTATCTATAAAATCAATTGGTCAGGAACCCCTCAGCTAGTCTCTATAGGATACATTGGCCAGGAACCTCTAAGCTAGTATCTATAAAATCAATTGGTCAGGAACCCCTCAGCTAGTCTCTATAGGATACATTGGCCAGGAACCCCTCAACTAGTCTCTATAGGATCCATTGGCCAGGAACCTCTAAGCTAGTCTCTATAGGATACATTGGCCAGGAACCTCTAAGCTAGTATCTATAAAATCAATTGGTCAGGAACCCCTCAGCTAGTCTCTATAGGATACATTGGCCAGGAACCCCTCAGCTAGTCTCTATAGGATACATTGGCCAGGAACCCCTCAGCTAGTCTCTATAGGATAAATTGGCCAGGAAACCCTCAGCTAGTCTTTATAGGATCCATTGGCCAGGAACCTCTAAGCTAGTATCTATAAAATTAATTGGTCAGGAACCCCTCAGCTAGTCTCTATAGGATACATTGGCCAGGAACCCCTCAGCTAGTCTCTATAGGATACATTGGCCAGGAAACCCTCAGCTAGTCTCTATAGGATACATTGGCCAGGAACCCCTCAGCTAGTCTCTATAGGATACATTGGCCAGGAACCCCTCAGCTAGTCTCTATAGGATACATTGGCCAGGAAACCCTCAGCTAGTCTCTATAGGATACATTGGCCAGGAAACCCTCAGCTAGTCTCTATAGGATACATTGGCCAGGAACCCCTCAGCTAGTCTCTATAGGATACATTGGCCAGGAACCCCTCAGCTAGTCTCTATAGGATACATTGGCCAGGAACCCCTCAGCTAGTCTCTATAGGATAAATTGGCCAGGAAACCCTCAGCTAGTCTTTATAGGATCCATTGGCCAGGAACCTCTAAGCTAGTATCTATAAAATCAATTGGTCAGGAACCCCTCAGCTAGTCTCTATAGGATACATTGGCCAGGAACCCCTCAGCTAGTCTCTATAGGATACATTGGCCAGGAAACCCTCAGCTAGTCTCTATAGGATACATTGGCCAGGAACCCCTCAGCTAGTCTCTATAGGATCCATTGGCCAGGAACCTCTAAGCTAGTATCTATAAAATCAATTGGTCAGGAACCCCTCAGCTAGTCTCTATAGGATACATTGGCCAGGAACCCCTCAGCTAGTCTCTATAGGATACATTGGCCAGGAAACCCTCAGCTAGTCTCTATAGGATCCATTGACCAGGAACCTCTCAGCTAGTCTCTATAGGATACATTGGCCAGGAACCCCTCAGCTAGTCTCTATAGGATACATTGGCCAGGAACCTCTAAGCTAGTATCTATAAAATCAATTGGTCAGGAACCCCTCAGCTAGTCTCTATAGGATACATTGGCCAGGAACCCCTCAGCTAGTCTCTATAGGATACATTGGCCAGGAAACCCTCAGCTAGTCTTTATAGGATCCATTGGCCAGGAACCTCTAAGCTAGTATCTATAAAATCAATTGGTCAGGAACCCCTCAGCTAGTCTCTATAGGATACATTGGCCAGGAACCCCTCAGCTAGTCTCTATAGGATACATTGGCCAGGAACCCCTCAGCTAGTCTCTATAGGATACATTGGCCAGGAACCCCTCAGCTAGTCTCTATAGGATACATTGGCCAGGAACCCCTCAGCTAGTCTTTATAGGATCCATTGGCCAGGAACCTCTCAGCTAGTCTCTATAGGATACATTGGCCAGGAACCCCTCAGCTAGTCTCTATAGGATACATTGGCCACGAACCCCTAAGCTAGTCTTTATAGGATACATTGGCCAGGAACCCCTCAGCTAGTCTTTATAGGATCCATTGGCCAGGAACCTCTAAGCTAGTATCTATAAAATCAATTGGTCAGGAACCTCTCAGCTAGTCACTATAGGATACATTGGCCAGGAACCCCTCAGCTAGTCTCTATAGGATACATTGGCCAGGAACCCCTCAGCTAGTCTCTATAGGATACATTGGCCAGGAACCCCTCAGCTAGTCTCTATAGGATACATTGGCCAGGAACCCCTCAGCTAGTCTTTATAGGATCCATTGGCCAGGAACCTCTCAGCTAGTCTCTATAGGATACATTGGCCAGGAACCCCTCAGCTAGTCTCTATAGGATACATTGGCCACGAACCCCTAAGCTAGTCTTTATAGGATCCATTGGCCAGGAACCTCTAAGCTAGTATCTATAAAATCAATTGGTCAGGAACCCCTCAGCTAGTCTCTATAGGATACATTGGCCAGGAAACCCTCAGCTAGTCTTTATAGGATCCATTGGCCAGGAACCTCTCAGCTAGTCTCTATAGGATCCATTGGCCAGGAAACCATCAGCTAGTCTCTATAGGATACATTGGCCAGGAAACCCTCAGCTAGTCTCTATAGGATACATTGGCCAGGAAACCCTCAGCTAGTCTCTATAGGATACATTGGCCAGGAACCCCTCAGCTAGTCTCTATAGGATACATTGGCCAGGAACCCCTCAGCTAGTCTCTATAGGATACATTGGCCAGGAACCTCTAAGCTAGTATCTATAAAATCAATTGGTCAGGAACCCCTCAGCTAGTCTCTATAGGATACATTGGCCAGGAACCTCTCAACTAGTCTCTATAGGATACATTGGCCAGGAACCCCTCAGCTAGTCTTTATAGGATCCATTGGCCAGGAACCTCTCAGCTAGTCTCTATAGGATACATTGGCCAGGAACCCCTCAGCTAGTCTCTATAGGATACATTGGCCACGAACCCCTAAGCTAGTCTTTATAGGATCCATTGGCCAGGAACCTCTAAGCTAGTATCTATAAAATCAATTGGTCAGGAACCCCTCAGCTAGTCTCTATAGGATACATTGGCCAGGAAACCCTCAGCTAGTCTTTATAGGATCCATTGGCCAGGAACCTCTCAGCTAGTCTCTATAGGATCCATTGGCCAGGAAACCATCAGCTAGTCTCTATAGGATACATTGGCCAGGAAACCCTCAGCTAGTCTCTATAGGATACATTGGCCAGGAAACCCTCAGCTAGTCTCTATAGGATACATTGGCCAGGAACCCCTCAGCTAGTCTCTATAGGATCCATTGGCCAGGAACCCCTCAGCTAGTCTCTATAGGATACATTGGCCAGGAACCTCTAAGCTAGTATCTATAAAATCAATTGGTCAGGAACCTCTCAGCTAGTCTCTATAGGATACATTGGTCAGGAACCCCTCAGCTAGTCTCTATAGGATACATTGGCCAGGAAACCCTCAGCTAGTCTTTATAGGATCCATTGGCCAGGAACCTCTCAGCTAGTCTCTATAGGATACATTGGTCAGGAACCCCTCAGCTAGTCTCTATAGGATACATTGGCCAGGAAACCCTCAGCTAGTCTTTATAGGATACATTGGCCAGGAAACCCTCAGCTAGTCTTTATAGGATCCATTGGCCAGGAACCTCTCAGCTAGTCTCTATAGGATACATTGGCCAGGAACCTCTAAGCTAGTCTCTATAGGATCCATTGGCCAGGAACCTCTCAGCTAGTCTCTATAGGATACATTGGCCAGGAACCCCTCAGCTAGTCTCTATAGGATCCATTGGCCAGGAACCCCTCAGCTAGTCTCTATAGGATACATTGGCCAGGAACCCCTCAGCTAGTCTCTATAGGATACATTGGCCAGGAAACCCTCAGCTAGTCTTTATAGGATCCATTGGCCAGGAACCCCTCAGCTAGTCTCTATAGGATACATTGGCCAGGAAACCCTCAGCTAGTCTTTATAGGATCCATTGGCCAGGAACCCCTCAGCTAGTCTCTATAGGATACATTGGCCAGGAAACCCTGAGCTAGTCTTTATAGGATCCATTGGCCAGGAACCTCTCAGCTAGTCTCTATAGGATACATTGGCCAGGAACCCCTCAGCTAGTCTCTATAGGATCCATTGGCCAGGAACCTCTCAGCTAGTCTCTATAGGATACATTGGCCAGGAACCCCTCAGCTAGTCTTTATAGGATCCATTGGCCAGGAACCCCTCAGCTAGTCTCTATAGGATACATTGGCCAGGAAACCCTCAGCTAGTCTCTATAGGATACATTGGCCAGGAACCTCTCAGCTAGTCTCTATAGGATACATTGGCCAGGAAACCCTCAGCTAGTCTCTATAGGATACATTGGCCAGGAACCCCTCAGCTAGTCTCTATAGGATACATTGGCCAGGAAACCCTCAGCTAGTCTTTATAGGATCCATTGGCCAGGAACCCCTCAGCTAGTCTCTATAGGATACATTGGCCAGGAAACCCTCAGCTAGTCTTTATAGGATCCATTGGCCAGGAACCCCTCAGCTAGTCTCTATAGGATACATTGGCCAGGAAACCCTCAGCTAGTCTTTATAGGATCCATTGGCCAGGAACCTCTCAGCTAGTCTCTATAGGATACATTGGCCAGGAACCCCTCAGCTAGTCTCTATAGGATACATTGGCCAGGAAACCCTCAGCTAGTCTTTATAGGATCCATTGGCCAGGAACCCCTCAGCTAGTCTCTATAGGATACATTGGCCAGGAAACCCTCAGCTAGTCTTTATAGGATCCATTGGCCAGGAACCTCTCAGCTAGTCTTTATAGGATCCATTGGCCAGGAACCCCTCAGCTAGTCTTTATAGGATCCATTGGCCAGGAACCCCTCAGCTAGTCTCTATAGGATACATTGGCCAGGAAACCCTCAGCTAGTCTTTATAGGATCCATTGGCCAGGAACCCCTCAGCTAGTCTCTATAGGATACATTGGCCAGGAAACCCTCAGCTAGTCTCTATAGGATCCATTGGCCAGGAACCCCTCAGCTAGTCTCTATAGGATACATTGGCCAGGAAACCCTCAGCTAGTCTCTATAGGATCCATTGGCCAGGAACCCCTCAGCTAGTCTTTATAGGATCCATTGGCCAGGAACCTCTCAGCTAGTCTCTATAGGATACATTGGCCAGGAACCCCTCAGCTAGTCTCTATAGGATACATTGGCCAGGAACCTCTCAGCTAGTCTCTATAGGATCCATTGGCCAGGAACCCCTCAGCTAGTCTTTATAGGATCCATTGGCCAGGAACCTCTCAGCTAGTCTCTATAGGATACATTGGCCAGGAAACCCTCAGCTAGTCTCTATAGGATCCATTGGCCAGGAACCCCTCAGCTAGTCTTTATAGGATCCATTGGCCAGGAACCTCTCAGCTAGTCTCTATAGGATACATTGGCCAGGAACCCCTCAGCTAGTCTCTATAGGATCCATTGGCCAGGAACCTCTCAGCTAGTCTCTATAGGATACATTGGCCAGGAACCTCTAAGCTAGTATCTATAAAATCAATTGGTCAGGAACCCCTCAGCTAGTCTCTATAGGATACATTGGCCAGGAACCCCTCAGCTAGTCTCTATAGGATACATTGGCCAGGAACCCCTCAGCTAGTCTCTATAGGATACATTGGCCAGGAACCCCTCAGCTAGTCTCTATAGGATCCATTGGCCAGGAACCTCTCAGCTAGTCTCTATAGGATACATTGGCCAGGAAACCCTCAGCTAGTCTTTATAGGATCCATTGGCCAGGAACCTCTCAGCTAGTCTCTATAGGATACATTGGCCAGGAACCCTCAGCTAGTCTCTATAGGATCCATTGGCCAGGAACCCCTCAGCTAGTCTCTATAGGATCCATTGGCCAGGAACCCCTCAGCTAGTCTTTATAGGATCCATTGGCCAGGAACCTCTCAGCTAGTCTCTATAGGATACATTGGCCAGGAACCCCTCAGCTAGTCTTTATAGGATCCATTGGCCAGGAACCTCTCAGCTAGTCTCTATAGGATACATTGGCCAGGAACCCCTCAGCTAGTCTTTATAGGATACATTGGCCAGGAAACCCTCAGCTAGTCTCTAAAGGATCCATTGGCCAGGAACCCCTCAGCTAGTCTCTATAGGATACATTGGCCAGGAACCCCTCAGCTAGTCTCTATAGGATACATTGGCCAGGAACCCCTCAGCTAGTCTCTATAGGATCCATTGGCCAGGAACCTCTCAGCTAGTCTCTATAGGATACATTGGCCAGGAAACCCTCAGCTAGTCTTTATAGGATACATTGGCCAGGAAACCCTCAGCTAGTCTCTAAAGGATCCATTGGCCAGGAACCCCTCAGCTAGTCTCTATAGGATACATTGGCCAGGAACCTCTAAGCTAGTATCTATAGGATACATTGGCCAGGAAACCCTCAGCTAGTCTCTATAGGATACATTGGCCAGGAACCCCTCAGCTAGTCTCTATAGGATACATTGGCCAGGAAACCCTCAGCTAGTCTCTAAAGGATCCATTGGCCAGGAACCCCTCAGCTAGTCTCTATAGGATACATTGGCCAGGAACCTCTAAGCTAGTATCTATAGGATACATTGGCCAGGAACCCCTCAGCTAGTCTCTATAGGATACATTGGCCAGGAAACCCTCAGCTAGTCTCTATAGGATACATTGGCCAGGAAACCCTCAGCTAGTCTCTAAAGGATCCATTGGCCAGGAACCCCTCAGCTAGTCTCTATAGGATACATTGGCCAGGAACCCCTCAGCTAGTCTCTATTGGATCCATTGGCCAGGAACCCCTCAGCTAGTCTCTATAGGATACATTGGCCAGGAACCTCTAAGCTAGTATCTATAAAATCAATTGGTCAGGAACCCCTCAGCTAGTCTCTATAGGATCCATTGGCCAGGAACCTCTCAGCTAGTCTCTATTGGATCCATTGGCCAGGAACCCCTCAGCTAGTCTCTATAGGATACATTGGCCAGGAACCTCTAAGCTAGTATCTATAAAATCAATTGGTCAGGAACCCCTCAGCTAGTCTCTATAGGATCCATTGGCCAGGAACCCCTCAGCTAGTCTTTATAGGATACATTGGCCAGGAACCCCTCAGCTAGTCTCTATAGGATACATTGGCCAGGAACCTCTCAGCTAGTCTCTATAGGATACATTGGCCAGGAACCTCTAAGCTAGTATCTATAAAATCAATTGGTCAGGAACCCCTCAGCTAGTCTCTATAGGATACATTGGCCAGGAACCCCTCAGCTAGTCTCTATAGGATCCATTGGCCAGGAACCCCTCAGCTAGTCTTTATAGGATACATTGGCCAGGAACCCCTCAGCTAGTCTCTATAGGATACATTGGCCAGGAAACCCTCAGCTAGTCTTTATAGGATCCATTGGCCAGGAACCTCTCAGCTAGTCTCTATAGGATACATTGGCCAGGAAACCCTCAGCTAGTCTCTATAGGATCCATTGGCCAGGAACCCATCAGCTAGTCTCTATAGGATACATTGGCCAGGAACCCCTCAGCTAGTCTCTATAGGATACATTGGCCAGGAAACCATCAGCTAGTCTCTATAGGATACATTGGCCAGGAACCTCTCAGCTAGTCTCTATAGGATACATTGGTCAGGAACCCCTCAGCTAGTCTCTATAGGATACTCTGGCCAGGAACCTCTCAGCTAGTCTCTATAGGATACATTGGCCAGGAAACCCTCAGCTAGTCTCTATAGGATACATTGGCCAGGAAACCATCAGCTAGTCTCTATAGGATACTCTGGCCAGGAACCTCTCAGCTAGTCTCTATAGGATACATTGGCCAGGAACCTCTCAGCTAGTCTCTATAGGATACATTGGTCAGGAACCCCTCAGCTAGTCTCTATAGGATACTCTGGCCAGGAACCTCTCAGCTAGTCTCTATAGGATACATTGGCCAGGAACCTCTCAGCTAGTCTCTATAGGATACATTGGTCAGGAACCCCTCAGCTAGTCTCTATAGGATACATTGGCCAGGAAACCCTCAGCTAGTCTCTATAGGATCCATTGGCCAGGAACCTCTCAGCTAGTCTCTATAGGATACATTGGCCAGGAAACCCTCAGCTAGTCTCTATAGGATACATTGGCCAGGAAACCATCAGCTAGTCTCTATAGGATACTCTGGCCAGGAACCTCTCAGCTAGTCTTTATAGGATCCATTGGCCAGGAACCTCTCAGCTAGTCTCTATAGGATACATTGGCCAGGAACCCCTCAGCTAGTCTCTATAGGATCCATTGGCCAGGAACCCCTCAGCTAGTCTCTATAGGATACATTGGCCAGGAAACCATCAGCTAGTCTCTATAGGATACTCTGGCCAGGAACCTCTCAGCTAGTCTCTATAGGATCCATTGGCCAGGAACCCATCAGCTAGTCTCTATAGGATACATTGGCCAGGAACCTCTCAGCTAGTCTCTATAGGATCCATTGGCCAGGAACCCCTCAGCTAGTCTTTATAGGATCCATTGGCCAGGAACCTCTCAGCTAGTCTCTATAGGATCCATTGGCCAGAAACCCCTCAGCTAGTCTCTATAGGATCCATTGGACAGGAACCCCTCAGCTAGTCTCTATAGGATCCATTGTTCAGGAACCCCTCAACTACTCTCTCTATTGGATCCATTGGCCAGGAACCCCTCAGCTAGTCTCTATAGGATCCATTGGCCAGGAACCCCTCAGCTAGTCTCTATAGGATACATTGGCCAGGAACCTCTCAGCTAGTCTCTATAGGATCCATTGGCCAGGAACCCCTCAGCTAGTCTCTATAGGATACATTGGCCAGGAACCTCTCAGCTAGTCTTTATAGGATACATTGGCCAGGAACCCCTCAGCTAGTCTCTATAGGATACATTGGCCAGGAACCCCTCAGCTAGTCTCTATAGGATACATTGGCCAGGAACCCCTCAGCTAGTCTCTATAGGATACATTGGCCAGGAACCCCTCAGCTAGTCTCTATAGGATACATTGGCCAGGAACCCCTCAGCTAGTCTCTATAGGATACATTGGCCAGGAACCTCTCAGCTAGTCTCTATAGGATCCATTGGCCAGGAACCCCTCAGCTAGTCTCTATAGGATACATTGGCCAGGAACCTCTCAGCTAGTCTCTATAGGATCCATTGGCCAGGAACCCCTCAGCTAGTCTCTATAGGATACATTGGCCAGGAACCTCTCAGCTAGTCTTTATAGGATACATTGGCCAGGAACCCCTCAGCTAGTCTCTATAGGATACATTGGCCAGGAAACCCTCAGCTAGTCTCTATAGGATACATTGGCCAGGAACCCCTCAGCTAGTCTCTATAGGATACATTGGCCAGGAACCCCTCAGCTAGTCTCTATAGGATCCATTGGCCAGGAACCTCTCAGCTAGTCTTTATAGGATCCATTGGCCAGGAACCTCTCAGCTAGTCTTTATAGGATACATTGGCCAGGAAACCCTCAGCTAGTCTCTATAGGATACATTGGCCAGGAACCTCTAAGCTAGTATCTATAAAATCAATTGGTCAGGAACCTCTCAGCTAGTCTCTATAGGATACATTGGCCAGGAACCCCTCAGCTAGTCTCTATAGGATCCATTGGCCAGGAACCCCTAAGCTAGTCTTTATAGGATCCATTGGCCAGGAACCCCTCAGCTAGTCTCTATAGGATACTCTGGCCAGGAACCTCTCAGCTAGTCTCTATAGGATACATTGGCCAGGAACCTCTCAGCTAGTCTCTATAGGATACATTGGCCAGGAACCTCTAAGCTAGTATCTATAAAATCAATTGGTCAGGAACCCCTCAGCTAGTCTCTATAGGATCCATTGGCCAGGAACCTCTCAGCTAGTCTCTAAAGGATCCATTGGCCAGGAACCTCTCAGCTAGTCTCTATAGGATACATTGGCCAGGAACTTCTCAGCTAGTCTCTATAGGATACATTGGCCAGGAACCTCTCAGCTAGTCTCTATAGGATACATTGGCCAGGAACCTCTCAGCTAGTCTCTAAAGGATCCATTGGCCAGGAACTTCTCAGCTAGTCTCTATAGGATACATTGGCCAGGAACCTCTCAGCTAGTCTCTAAAGGATCCATTGGCCAGGAACTTCTCAGCTAGTCTCTATAGGATACATTGGCCAGGAACCTCTCAGCTAGTCTCTAAAGGATCCATTGGCCAGGAACTTCTCAGCTAGTCTCTATAGGATACATTGGTCAGGAACCCCTCAGCTAGTCTCTATAGGATCCATTGACCAGGAACCCCTAAGCTAGTCTTTATAGGATCCATTGGCCAGGAACCTCTCAGCTAGTCTCTATAGGATACATTGGCCAGGAACCCCTCAGCTAGTCTCTATAGGATACATTGGCCAGGAAACCCTCAGCTAGTCTCTATAGGATCCATTGGCCAGGAACTTCTCAGCTAGTCTCTATAGGATACATTGGCCAGGAACCTCTCAGCTAGTCTCTATAGGATCCATTGACCAGGAACCCCTAAGCTAGTCTTTATAGGATCCATTGGCCAGGAACCTCTCAGCTAGTCTCTATAGGATACATTGGCCAGGAAACCCTCAGCTAGTCTCTATAGGATCCATTGGCCAGGAACTTCTCAGCTAGTCTCTATAGGATACATTGGCCAGGAACCTCTCAGCTAGTCTCTATAGGATACATTGGCCAGGAACCTCTCAGCTAGTCTTTATAGGATACATTGGCCAGGAACCCCTCAGCTAGTCTCTATAGGATACATTGGCCAGGAACCTCTCAGCTAGTCTCTATAGGATACATTGGCCAGGAACCCCTCAGCTAGTCTCTATAGGATACATTGGCCAGGAACCCCTCAGCTAGTCTCTATAGGATCCATTGGCCAGGAACTTCTCAGCTAGTCTCTATAGGATACATTGGCCAGGAACTTCTCAGCTAGTCTCTATAGGATACATTGGCCAGGAACCTCTCAGCTAGTCTCTATAGGATACATTGGCCAGGAACTTCTCAGCTAGTCTCTATAGGATACATTGGCCAGGAACCTCTCAGCTAGTCTCTAAAGGATCCATTGGCCAGGAACTTCTCAGCTAGTCTCTATAGGATACATTGGCCAGGAACCTCTCAGCTAGTCTCTAAAGGATCCATTGGCCAGGAACTTCTCAGCTAGTCTCTATAGGATACATTGGCCAGGAACCTCTCAGCTAGTCTCTAAAGGATCCATTGGCCAGGAACTTCTCAGCTAGTCTCTATAGGATACATTGGTCAGGAACCCCTCAGCTAGTCTCTATAGGATCCATTGACCAGGAACCCCTAAGCTAGTCTTTATAGGATCCATTGGCCAGGAACCTCTCAGCTAGTCTCTATAGGATACATTGGCCAGGAACCTCTCAGCTAGTCTCTATAGGATACATTGGCCAGGAACCTCTCAGCTAGTCTCTAAAGGATCCATTGGCCAGGAATTTCTCAGCTAGTCTCTATAGGATACATTGGCCAGGAACCTCTCAGCTAGTCTCTAAAGGATCCATTGGCCAGGAACTTCTCAGCTAGTCTCTATAGGATACATTGGCCAGGAACCTCTCAGCTAGTCTCTAAAGGATCCATTGGCCAGGAACTTCTCAGCTAGTCTCTATAGGATACATTGGTCAGGAACCCCTCAGCTAGTCTCTATAGGATCCATTGACCAGGAACCCCTAAGCTAGTCTTTATAGGATCCATTGGCCAGGAACCTCTCAGCTAGTCTCTATAGGATACATTGGCCAGGAACCCCTCAGCTAGTCTCTATAGGATCCATTGGCCAGGAACTTCTCAGCTAGTCTCTATAGGATACATTGGCCAGGAACCTCTCAGCTAGTCTCTATAGGATACATTGGCCAGGAACCTCTCAGCTAGTCTTTATAGGATACATTGGCCAGGAAACCCTCAGCTAGTCTCTATAGGATACATTGGCCAGGAACTTCTCAGCTAGTCTCTATAGGATACATTGGCCAGGAACCTCTCAGCTAGTCTCTATAGGATACATTGGCCAGGAACCCCTCAGCTAGTCTCTATAGGATACATTGGCCAGGAACCCCTCAGCTAGTCTCTATAGGATCCATTGGCCAGGAACTTCTCAGCTAGTCTCTATAGGATACATTGGTCAGGAACCCCTCATCTAGTCTCTATAGGATACATTGGCCAGGAACCCCTCAGCTAGTCTCTATAGGATACATTGGCCAGGAACCCCTCAGCTAGTCTCTATAGGATACATTGGCCAGGAACTTCTCAGCTAGTCTCTATAGGATACATTGGCCAGGAACCTCTCAGCTAGTCTCTATAGGATACATTGGCCAGGAACCCCTCAGCTAGTCTCTATAGGATCCATTGGCCAGGAACCCCTAAGCTAGTCTTTATAGGATCCATTGGCCAGGAACCTCTCAGCTAGTCTCTATAGGATACATTGGCCAGGAACCCCTCAGCTAGTCTCTATAGGATCCATTGGCCAGGAACTTCTCAGCTAGTCTCTATAGGATACATTGGCCAGGAACTTCTCAGCTAGTCTCTATAGGATACATTGGCCAGGAACCTCTCAGCTAGTCTCTATAGGATACATTGGCCAGGAACCTCTCAGCTAGTCTTTATAGGATACATTGGCCAGGAACCCCTCAGCTAGTCTCTATAGGATCCATTGGCCAGGAACCTCTCAGCTAGTCTCTAAAGGATCCATTGGCCAGGAACTTCTCAGCTAGTCTCTATAGGATCCATTGGCCAGGAACCCCTCAGCTAGTCTCTATAGGATCCATTGGCCAGGAACCTCTCAGCTAGTCTCTAAAGGATCCATTGGCCAGGAACTTCTCAGCTAGTCTCTATAGGATACATTGGCCAGGAACCCCTCAGCTAGTCTCTATAGGATCCATTGGCCAGGAACCCCTCAGCTAGTCTCTATAGGATCCATTGGCCAGGAACCTCTCAGCTAGTCTCTAAAGGATCCATTGGCCAGGAACTTCTCAGCTAGTCTCTATAGGATCCATTGGCCAGGAACCCCTCAGCTAGTCTCTATAGGATCCATTGGCCAGGAACCCCTCAGCTAGTCTCTATAGGATCCATTGGCCAGGAACCCCTCAGCTAGTCTCTATAGGATACATTGGCCAGGAACCCCTCAGCTAGTCTCTAAAGGATCCATTGGCCAGGAACTTCTCAGCTAGTCTCTATAGGATACATTGGCCAGGAACTTCTCAGCTAGTCTCTATAGGATACATTGGCCAGGAACCTCTCAGCTAGTCTCTATAGGATACATTGGCCAGGAACCTCTCAGCTAGTCTCTATAGGATACATTGGCCAGGAACCTCTCAGCTAGTCTTTATAGGATCCATTGGCCAGGAACCTCTCAGCTAGTCTTTATAGGATACATTGGCCAGGAACCTCTCAGCTAGTCTCTATAGGATACATTGGCCAGGAACCCCTCAGCTAGTCTCTATAGGATACATTGGCCAGGAGCCTCTCAGCTAGTCTTTATAGGATACATTGGCCAGGAACCTCTCAGCTAGTCTTTATAGGATCCATTGGCCAGGAACCTCTAAGCTAGTCTCTATAGGATACATTGGCCAGGAAACCCTCAGCTAGTCTTTATAGGATACATTGGCCAGGAGCCTCTCAGCTAGTCTTTATAGGATACATTGGCCAGGAACCTCTCAGCTAGTCTTTATAGGATCCATTGGCCAGGAACCTCTCAGCTAGTCTTTATAGGATACATTGGCCAGGAACCCCTCAGCTAGTCTCTATAGGATACATTGGCCAGGAACCTCTAAGCTAGTATCTATAAAATCAATTGGTCAGGAACCCCTCAGCTAGTCTCTATAGGATACATTGGCCAGGAACCCCTCAGCTAGTCTCTATAGGATACATTGGCCAGGAACCTCTAAGCTAGTATCTATAAAATCAATTGGTCAGGAACCCCTCAGCTAGTCTCTATAGGATACATTGGCCAGGAACCCCTCAGCTAGTCTCTATAGGATACATTGGCCAGGAACCCCTCAGCTAGTCTTTATAGGATACATTGGCCAGGAGCCTCTCAGCTAGTCTTTATAGGATACATTGGCCAGGAACCTCTCAGCTAGTCTTTATAGGATCCATTGGCCAGGAACCTCTCAGCTAGTCTTTATAGGATACATTGGCCAGGAAACCCTCAGCTAGTCTTTATAGGATACATTGGCCAGGAGCCTCTCAGCTAGTCTTTATAGGATACATTGGCCAGGAACCTCTCAGCTAGTCTTTATAGGATACATTGGCCAGGAACCCCTCAGCTAGTCTTTATAGGATACATTGGCCAGGAGCCTCTCAGCTAGTCTTTATAGGATACATTGGCCAGGAACCTCTCAGCTAGTCTTTATAGGATCCATTGGCCAGGAACCTCTCAGCTAGTCTTTATAGGATACATTGGCCAGGAAACCCTCAGCTAGTCTTTATAGGATACATTGGCCAGGAGCCTCTCAGCTAGTCTTTATAGGATACATTGGCCAGGAACCTCTAAGCTAGTATCTATAAAATCAATTAGTCAGGAACCCCTCAGCTAGTCTCTATAGGATACATTGGCCAGGAACCTCTCAGCTAGTCTCTATAGGATACATTGGCCAGGAAACCCTCAGCTAGTCTTTATAGGATACATTGGCCAGGAACCTCTCAGCTAGTCTCTATAGGATACATTGGCCAGGAAACCCTCAGCTAGTCTTTATAGGATACATTGGCCAGGAACCTCTCAGCTAGTCTTTATAGGATACATTGGCCAGGAGCCTCTCAGCTAGTCTTTATAGGATACATTGGCCAGGAACCTCTCAGCTAGTCTTTATAGGATACATTGGCCAGGAACCTCTCAGCTAGTCTTTATAGGATCCATTGGCCAGGAACCTCTCAGCTAGTCTTTATAGGATACATTGGCCAGGAACCTCTCAGCTAGTCTTTATAGGATACATTGGCCAGGAACCTCTCAGCTAGTCTCTATAGGATACATTGGCCAGGAACCTCTCAGCTAGTCTCTATAGGATACATTGGCCAGGAACCTCTCAGCTAGTCTTTATAGGATCCATTGGCCAGGAACCTCTCAGCTAGTCTTTATAGGATACATTGGCCAGGAAACCCTCAGCTAGTCTTTATAGGATACATTGGCCAGGAGCCTCTCAGCTAGTCTTTATAGGATACATTGGCCAGGAACCTCTCAGCTAGTCTCTATAGGATACATTGGCCAGGAACCTCTCAGCTAGTCTTTATAGGATCCATTGGCCAGGAACCTCTCAGCTAGTCTTTATAGGATACATTGGCCAGGAAACCCTCAGCTAGTCTTTATAGGATACATTGGCCAGGAGCCTCTCAGCTAGTCTTTATAGGATACATTGGCCAGGAACCTCTCAGCTAGTCTTTATAGGATACATTGGCCAGGAACCTCTCAGCTAGTCTTTATAGGATCCATTGGCCAGGAACCTCTCAGCTAGTCTTTATAGGATCCATTGGCCAGGAACCTCTCAGCTAGTCTTTATAGGATACATTGGCCAGGAGCCTCTCAGCTAGTCTTTATAGGATACATTGGCCAGGAACCTCTCAGCTAGTCTTTATAGGATCCATTGGCCAGGAACCTCTCAGCTAGTCTTTATAGGATACATTGGCCAGGAAACCCTCAGCTAGTCTCTATAGGATACATTGGCCAGGAACCCCTCAGCTAGTCTCTATAGGATACATTGGCCAGGAACCCCTCAGCTAGTCTCTATAGGATACATTGGCCAGGAACCCCTCAGCTAGTCTCTATAGGATACATTGGCCAGGAACCCCTCAGCTAGTCTCTATAGGATCCATTGGCCAGGAACCTCTAAGCTAGTCTCTATAGGATACATTGGCCAGGAACCTCTCAGCTAGTCTTTATAGGATCCATTGGCCAGGAACCTCTCAGCTAGTCTTTATAGGATACATTGGCCAGGAAACCCTCAGCTAGTCTTTATAGGATACATTGGCCAGGAGCCTCTCAGCTAGTCTTTATAGGATACATTGGCCAGGAACCTCTCAGCTAGTCTTTATAGGATCCATTGGCCAGGAACCCCTCAGCTAGTCTCTATAGGATACATTGGCCAGGAACCCCTCAGCTAGTCTCTATAGGATACATTGGCCAGGAACCTCTCAGCTAGTCTTTATAGGATCCATTGGCCAGGAACCTCTCAGCTAGTCTTTATAGGATACATTGGCCAGGAAACCCTCAGCTAGTCTCTATAGGATACATTGGCCAGGAACCTCTCAGCTAGTCTCTATAGGATACATTGGCCAGGAACCTCTCAGCTAGTCTCTATAGGATACATTGGCCAGGAACCTCTCAGCTAGTCTTTATAGGATACATTGGCCAGGAAACCCTCAGCTAGTCTTTATAGGATACATTGGCCAGGAGCCTCTCAGCTAGTCTTTATAGGATACATTGGCCAGGAACCTCTCAGCTAGTCTTTATAGGATCCATTGGCCAGGAACCTCTCAGCTAGTCTTTATAGGATACATTGGCCAGGAACCCCTCAGCTAGTATCTATAGGATACATTGGCCAGGAACCCCTCAGCTAGTCTCTATAGGATACATTGGCCAGGAACCTCTCAGCTAGTCTTTATAGGATCCATTGGCCAGGAACCTCTCAGCTAGTCTTTATAGGATACATTGGCCAGGAAACCCTCAGCTAGTCTCTATAGGATACATTGGCCAGGAACCTCTCAGCTAGTCTTTATAGGATCCATTGGCCAGGAACCCCTCAGCTAGTCTCTATAGGATACATTGGCCAGGAACCCCTCAGCTAGTCTCTATAGGATACATTGGCCAGGAACCTCTCAGCTAGTCTTTATAGGATCCATTGGCCAGGAACCCCTCAGCTAGTCTCTATAGGATACATTGGCCAGGAACCCCTCAGCTAGTCTCTATAGGATACATTGGCCAGGAACCTCTCAGCTAGTCTTTATAGGATCCATTGGCCAGGAACCTCTCAGCTAGTCTCTATAGGATACATTGGCCAGGAACCTCTCAGCTAGTCTTTATAGGATACATTGGCCAGGAAACCCTCAGCTAGTCTTTATAGGATACATTGGCCAGGAGCCTCTCAGCTAGTCTTTATAGGATACATTGGCCAGGAACCTCTCAGCTAGTCTTTATAGGATCCATTGGCCAGGAACCCCTCAGCTAGTCTCTATAGGATACATTGGCCAGGAACCCCTCAGCTAGTCTCTATAGGATACATTGGCCAGGAACCTCTCAGCTAGTCTTTATAGGATCCATTGGCCAGGAACCCCTCAGCTAGTCTCTATAGGATCCATTGGCCAGGAACCTCTCAGCTAGTCTTTATAGGATACATTGGCCAGGAAACCCTCAGCTAGTCTCTATAGGATACATTGGCCAGGAACCTCTCAGCTAGTCTTTATAGGATCCATTGGCCAGGAACCCCTCAGCTAGTCTCTATAGGATACATTGGCCAGGAACCCCTCAGCTAGTCTCTATAGGATACATTGGCCAGGAACCTCTCAGCTAGTCTTTATAGGATCCATTGGCCAGGAACCTCTCAGCTAGTCTTTATAGGATACATTGGCCAGGAAACCCTCAGCTAGTCTCTATAGGATACATTGGCCAGGAACCTCTCAGCTAGTCTCTATAGGATACATTGGCCAGGAAACCCTCAGCTAGTCTCTATAGGATACATTGGCCAGGAACCTCTCAGCTAGTCTTTATAGGATACATTGGCCAGGAAACCCTCAGCTAGTCTTTATAGGATACATTGGCCAGGAGCCTCTCAGCTAGTCTTTATAGGATCCATTGGCCAGGAACCTCTCAGCTAGTCTTTATAGGATACATTGGCCAGGAAACCCTCAGCTAGTCTTTATAGGATACATTGGCCAGGAGCCTCTCAGCTAGTCTTTATAGGATACATTGGCCAGGAACCTCTCAGCTAGTCTTTATAGGATCCATTGGCCAGGAACCCCTCAGCTAGTCTCTATAGGATACATTGGCCAGGAACCTCTCAGCTAGTCTCTATAGGATACATTGGCCAGGAACCTCTCAGCTAGTCTCTATAGGATCCATTGGCCAGGAACCTCTCAGCTAGTCTCTATAGGATACATTGGCCAGGAACCTCTCAGCTAGTCTCTATAGGATACATTGGCCAGGAACCTCTCAGCTAGTCTCTATAGGATACATTGGCCAGGAACCTCTCAGCTAGTCTCTATAGGATACATTGGCCAGGAACCTCTCAGCTAGTCTTTATAGGATCCATTGGCCAGGAACCTCTCAGCTAGTCTTTATAGGATACATTGGCCAGGAAACCCTCAGCTAGTCTTTATAGGATACATTGGTCAGGAGCCTCTCAGCTAGTCTTTATAGGATACATTGGCCAGGAACCTCTCAGCTAGTCTTTATAGGATACATTGGCCAGGAACCTCTAAGCTAGTCTTTATAGGATCCATTGGCCAGGAACCTCTCAGCTAGTCTTTATAGGATCCATTGGCCAGGAACCTCTCAGCTAGTCTTTATAGGATACATTGGCCAGGAGCCTCTCAGCTAGTCTTTATAGGATACATTGGCCAGGAACCTCTCAGCTAGTCTTTATAGGATCCATTGGCCAGGAACCTCTCAGCTAGTCTTTATAGGATACATTGGCCAGGAAACCCTCAGCTAGTCTCTATAGGATACATTGGCCAGGAACCCCTCAGCTAGTCTCTATAGGATACATTGGCCAGGAACCCCTCAGCTAGTCTCTATAGGATACATTGGCCAGGAACCTCTCAGCTAGTCTTTATAGGATCCATTGGCCAGGAACCTCTCAGCTAGTCTTTATAGGATACATTGGCCAGGAAACCCTCAGCTAGTCTTTATAGGATACATTGGCCAGGAGCCTCTCAGCTAGTCTTTATAGGATACATTGGCCAGGAACCTCTCAGCTAGTCTCTATAGGATACATTGGCCAGGAACCCCTCAGCTAGTCTCTATAGGATACATTGGCCAGGAACCCCTCAGCTAGTCTCTATAGGATACATTGGCCAGGAACCTCTCAGCTAGTCTTTATAGGATCCATTGGCCAGGAACCTCTCAGCTAGTCTTTATAGGATACATTGGCCAGGAACCTCTCAGCTAGTCTTTATAGGATCCATTGGCCAGGAACCTCTCAGCTAGTCTTTATAGGATACATTGGCCAGGAACCCCTCAGCTAGTCTCTATAGGATACATTGGCCAGGAACCTCTCAGCTAGTCTTTATAGGATCCATTGGCCAGGAACCTCTCAGCTAGTCTTTATAGGATACATTGGCCAGGAAACCCTCAGCTAGTCTCTATAGGATACATTGGCCAGGAACCCCTCAGCTAGTCTCTATAGGATACATTGGCCAGGAACCCCTCAGCTAGTCTCTATAGGATACATTGGCCAGGAACCTCTCAGCTAGTCTTTATAGGATCCATTGGCCAGGAACCTCTCAGCTAGTCTTTATAGGATACATTGGCCAGGAACCCCTCAGCTAGTCTCTATAGGATACATTGGCCAGGAACCTCTCAGCTAGTCTTTATAGGATACATTGGCCAGGAACCTCTCAGCTAGTCTTTATAGGATACATTGGCCAGGAAACCCTCAGCTAGTCTTTATAGGATACATTGGCCAGGAGCCTCTCAGCTAGTCTTTATAGGATACATTGGCCAGGAACCTCTCAGCTAGTCTTTATAGGATACATTGGCCAGGAGCCTCTCAGCTAGTCTTTATAGGATACATTGGCCAGGAACCTCTCAGCTAGTCTTTATAGGATCCATTGGCCAGGAACCTCTCAGCTAGTCTTTATAGGATACATTGGCCAGGAACCCCTCAGCTAGTCTCTATAGGATACATTGGCCAGGAACCTCTAAGCTAGTATCTATAAAATCAATTGGTCAGGAACCTATCAGCTAGTCTCTATAGGATACATTGGCCAGGAACCTCTAAGCTAGTATCTATAAAATCAATTGGCCAGGAACCCCTCAGCTAGTCTCTATAGGATCCATTGGCCAGGAACCTCTCAGCTAGTCTTTATAGGATAAATTGGCCAGGAACCTCTAAGCTAGTATCTATAAAATCAATTGGTCAGGAACCCCTCAGCTAGTCTCTATAGGATACATTGGCCAGGAACCCCTCAGCTAGTCTCTATAGGATACATTGGCCAGGAACCTCTCAGCTAGTCTTTATAGGATACATTGGCCAGGAACCTCTCAGCTAGTCTTTATAGGATACATTGGCCAGGAACCTCTAAGCTAGTATCTATAAAATCAATTGGTCAGGAACCCCTCAGCTAGTCTCTATAGGATACATTGGCCAGGAACCCCTCAGCTAGTCTCTATAGGATACATTGGCCAGGAACCTCTAAGCTAGTATCTATAAAATCAATTGGTCAGGAACCCCTCAGCTAGTCTCTATAGGATACATTGGCCAGGAACCCCTCAGCTAGTCTCTATAGGATACATTGGCCAGGAACCTCTAAGCTAGTATCTATAAAATCAATTGGTCAGGAACCCCTCAGCTAGTCTCTATAGGATACATTGGCCAGGAACCTCTAAGCTAGTATCTATAAAATCAATTGGTCAGGAACCTCTCAGCTAGTCTCTATAGGATACATTGGCCAGGAACCCCTCAGCTAGTCTCTATAGGATCCATTGGCCAGGAACCTCTCAGCTAGTCTCTATAGGATCCATTGGCCAGGAACCTCTCAGCTAGTCTCTATAGGATACATTGGCCAGGAACCCCTCAGCTAGTCTCTATAGGATACATTGGCCAGGAACCTCTCAGCTAGTCTCTATAGGATCCATTGGCCAGGAACCTCTCAGCTAGTCTTTATAGGATACATTGGCCAGGAACCTCTAAGCTAGTATATATAAAATCAATTGGTCAGGAACCCCTCAGCTAGTCTCTATAGGATACATTGGCCAGGAACCCCTCAGCTAGTCTCTATAGGATACATTGGCCAGGAACCCCTCAGCTAGTCTCTATAGGATACATTGGCCAGGAACCCCTCAGCTAGTCTCTATAGGATACATTGGCCAGGAACCCCTCAGCTAGTCTCTATAGGATACATTGGCCAGGAACCCCTCAGCTAGTCTCTATAGGATACATTGGCCAGGAACCTCTAAGCTAGTATATATAAAATCAATTGGTCAGGAACCCCTCAGCTAGTCTCTATAGGATACATTGGCCAGGAACCCCTCAGCTAGTCTCTATAGGATACATTGGCCAGGAACCCCTCAGCTAGTCTCTATAGGATACATTGGCCAGGAACCCCTCAGCTAGTCTCTATAGGATACATTGGCCAGGAACCCCTCAGCTAGTCTCTATAGGATACATTGGCCAGGAACCCCTCAGCTAGTCTCTATAGGATACATTGGCCAGGAAACCCTCAGCTAGTCTCTATAGGATACATTGGCCAGGAACCTCTCAGCTAGTCTCTATAGGATACATTGGCCAGGAACCTCTAAGCTAGTATATATAAAATCAATTGGTCAGGAACCCCTCAGCTAGTCTCTATAGGATACATTGGCCAGGAACCCCTCAGCTAGTCTCTATAGGATACATTGGCCAGGAACCCCTCAGCTAGTCTCTATAGGATACATTGGCCAGGAACCCCTCAGCTAGTCTCTATAGGATACATTGGCCAGGAACCTCTAAGCTAGTATCTATAGGATCCATTGGCCAGGAACCCCTCAGCTAGTCTCTATAGGATCCATTGGCCAGGAACCTCTCAGCTAGTCTCTATAGGATACATTGGCCAGGAACCTCTCAGCTAGTCTCTATAGGATACATTGGCCAGGAACCTCTAAGCTAGTATCTATAAAATCAATTGGTCAGGAACCTCTCAGCTAGTCTCTATAGGATACATTGGCCAGGAACCTCTAAGCTAGTATCTATAAAATCAATTGGCCAGGAACCTCTCAGCTAGTCTCTATAGGATACATTGGCCAGGAACCCCTCAGCTAGTCTCTATAGGATACATTGGCCAGGAACCTCTCAGCTAGTCTCTATAGGATACATTGGCCAGGAACCCCTCAGCTAGTCTCTATAGGATCCATTGGCCAGGAACCCCTCAGCTAGTCTCTATAGGATACATTGGCCAGGAACCTCTCAGCTAGTCTCTATAGGATACATTGGCCAGGAACCTCTCAGCTAGTCTCTATAGGATACATTGGCCAGGAACCTCTAAGCTAGTCTCTATAGGATACATTGGCCAGGAACCTCTAAGCTAGTATCTATAAAATCAATTGGTCAGGAACCCCTCAGCTAGTCTCTATAGGATACATTGGCCAGGAACCTCTAAGCTAGTATCTATAAAATCAATTGGTCAGGAACCCCTCAGCTAGTCTCTATAGGATACATTGGCCAGGAACCTCTAAGCTAGTATCTATAAAATCAATTGGTCAGGAACCCCTCAGCTAGTCTCTATAGGATACATTGGCCAGGAACCCCTCAGCTAGTCTCTATAGGATACATTGGCCAGGAACCCCTCAGCTAGTCTCTATAGGATACATTGGCCAGGAACCTCTCAGCTAGTCTCTATAGGATACATTGGCCAGGAACCCCTCAGCTAGTCTCTATAGGATACATTGGTCAGGAACCCCTCAGCTAGTCTCTATAGGATACATTGGTCAGGAACCCCTCAGCTAGTCTCTATAGGATACATTGGTCAGGAACCCCTCAGCTAGTCTCTATAGGATACATTGGCCAGGAACCTCTAAGCTAGTATCTATAAAATCAATTGGTCAGGAACCCCTCAGCTAGTCTCTATAGGATACATTGGCCAGGAACCTCTCAGCTAGTCTCTATAGGATACATTGGCCAGGAACCTCTCAGCTAGTCTCTATAGGATCCATTGGCCAGGAACCTCTCAGCTAGTCTCTATAGGATACATTGGCCAGGAACCTCTCAGCTAGTCTCTATAGGATACATTGGCCAGGAACCCCTCAGCTAGTCTCTATAGGATACATTGGCCAGGAACCCCTCAGCTAGTCTCTATAGGATACATTGGTCAGGAACCCCTCAGCTAGTCTCTATAGGATACATTGGTCAGGAACCCCTCAGCTAGTCTCTATAGGATACATTGGTCAGGAACCCCTCAGCTAGTCTCTATAGGATACATTGGCCAGGAACCTCTAAGCTAGTATCTATAGGATACATTGGCCAGGAACCTCTCAGCTAGTCTCTATAGGATACATTGGCCAGGAACCCCTCAGCTAGTCTCTATAGGATACATTGGTCAGGAACCCCTCAGCTAGTCTCTATAGGATACATTGGTCAGGAACCCCTCAGCTAGTCTCTATAGGATACATTGGTCAGGAACCCCTCAGCTAGTCTCTATAGGATACATTGGTCAGGAACCCCTCAGCTAGTCTCTATAGGATCCATTGGCCAGGAACCTCTCAGCTAGTCTCTATAGGATACATTGGTCAGGAACCCCTCAGCTAGTCTCTATAGGATACATTGGTCAGGAACCCCTCAGCTAGTCTCTATAGGATACATTGGCCAGGAAACCCTCAGCTAGTATCTATAGAATCCATTGGCCAGGAAACCCTCAGCTAGTCTCTATAGGATACATTGGCCAGGAACCTCTAAGCTAGTATCTATAAAATCAATTGGTCAGGAACCTCTCAGCTAGTCTCTATAGGATACATTGGCCAGGAACCTCTCAGCTAGTCTCTATAGGATACATTGGCCAGGAACCTCTAAGCTAGTATCTATAAAATCAATTGGTCAGGAACCCCTCAGCTAGTCTCTATAGGATACATTGGCCAGGAACCTCTCAGCTAGTCTCTATAGGATACATTGGCCAGGAACCTCTCAGCTAGTCTCTATAGGATACATTGGCCAGGAACCCCTCAGCTAGTCTCTATAGGATACATTGGTCAGGAACCCCTCAGCTAGTCTCTATAGGATACATTGGTCAGGAACCCCTCAGCTAGTCTCTATAGGATACATTGGTCAGGAACCCCTCAGCTAGTCTCTATAGGATACTCTGGCCAGGAACCTCTCAGCTAGTCTCTATAGGATACATTGGTCAGGAACCCCTCAGCTAGTCTCTATAGGATACATTGGTCAGGAACCCCTCAGCTAGTCTCTATAGGATACATTGGTCAGGAACCCCTCAGCTAGTCTCTATAGGATACATTGGCCAGGAACCTCTCAGCTAGTCTCTATAGGATACATTGGTCAGGAACCCCTCAGCTAGTCTCTATAGGATACATTGGTCAGGAACCCCTCAGCTAGTCTCTATAGGATACATTGGTCAGGAACCCCTCAGCTAGTCTCTATAGGATACTCTGGCCAGGAACCTCTCAGCTAGTCTCTATAGGATACATTGGTCAGGAACCTCTCAGCTAGTCTCTATAGGATACATTGGCCAGGAACCTCTAAGCTAGTATCTATAAAATCAATTGGTCAGGAACCTCTCAGCTAGTCTCTATAGGATACATTGGCCAGGAACCTCTAAGCTAGTATCTATAAAATCAATTGGTCAGGAACCTCTCAGCTAGTCTCTATAGGATACATTGGCCAGGAACCCCTCAGCTAGTCTCTATAGGATACATTGGCCAGGAACCTCTAAGCTAGTATCTATAAAATCAATTGGTCAGGAACCTCTCAGCTAGTCTCTATAGGATACATTGGCCAGGAACCTCTCAGCTAGTCTCTATAGGATACATTGGTCAGGAACCCCTCAGCTAGTCTCTATAGGATACATTGGTCAGGAACCCCTCAGCTAGTCTCTATAGGATACATTGGTCAGGAACCCCTCAGCTAGTCTCTATAGGATACATTGGTCAGGAACCCCTCAGCTAGTCTCTATAGGATCCATTGGCCAGGAAACCCTCAGCTAGTCTCTCTATTGGATCCATTGGCCAGGAAACCCTCAGCTAGTCTCTAAAGGATCCATTGGCCAGGAACTTCTAAGCTAGTATCTATAAAATCAATTGGTCAGGAACCCCTCAGCTAGTCTCTATAGGATACATTGGCCAGGAACCCCTCAGCTAGTCTCTATAGGATACATTGGCCAGGAACCCCTCAGCTAGTCTCTATAGGATACATTGGCCAGGAACCTCTAAGCTAGTATCTATAAAATCAATTGGTCAGGAACCCCTCAGCTAGTCTCTATAGGATACATTGGCCAGGAACCCCTCAGCTAGTCTCTATAGGATACATTGGCCAGGAACCCCTCAGCTAGTCTCTATAGGATACTCTGGCCAGGAACCTCTCAGCTAGTCTCTATAGGATACATTGGCCAGGAACCCCTCAGCTAGTCTCTATAGGATACATTGGCCAGGAACCTCTCAGCTAGTCTCTATAGGATACATTGGTCAGGAACCCCTCAGCTAGTCTCTATAGGATACATTGGTCAGGAACCCCTCAGCTAGTCTCTATAGGATACATTGGTCAGGAACCCCTCAGCTAGTCTCTATAGGATACATTGGTCAGGAACCCCTCAGCTAGTCTCTATAGGATACTCTGGCCAGGAACCTCTCAGCTAGTCTCTATAGGATACATTGGTCAGGAACCCCTCAGCTAGTCTCTATAGGATACATTGGCCAGGAACCTCTAAGCTAGTATCTATAAAATCAATTGGTCAGGAACCCCTCAGCTAGTCTCTATAGGATACATTGGCCAGGAACCCCTCAGCTAGTCTCTATAGGATACATTGGCCAGGAACCCCTCAGCTAGTCTCTATAGGATACATTGGTCAGGAACCCCTCAGCTAGTCTCTATAGGATACATTGGCCAGGAACCTCTTATCTAGTATCTATAAAATCAATTGGTCAGGAACCCCTCAGCTAGTCTCTATAGGATACATTGGCCAGGAACCCCTCAGCTAGTCTCTATAGGATACATTGGCCAGGAACCCCTCAGCTAGTCTCTATAGGATACTCTGGCCAGGAACCTCTCAGCTAGTCTCTATAGGATACATTGGTCAGGAACCCCTCAGCTAGTCTCTATAGGATACATTGGCCAGGAACCTCTAAGCTAGTATCTATAAAATCAATTGGTCAGGAACCCCTCAGCTAGTCTCTATAGGATACATTGGCCAGGAACCCCTCAGCTAGTCTCTATAGGATACATTGGCCAGGAACCCCTCAGCTAGTCTCTATAGGATACATTGGCCAGGAACTTCTCAGCTAGTCTCTATAGGATACATTGGCCAGGAACCTCTAAGCTAGTATCTATAAAATCAATTGGTCAGGAACCTCTCAGCTAGTCTCTATAGGATACATTGGCCAGGAACCTCTCAGCTAGTCTCTATAGGATACATTGGTCAGGAACCCCTCAGCTAGTCTCTATAGGATACATTGGTCAGGAACCCCTCAGCTAGTCTCTATAGGATACATTGGCCAGGAAACCCTCAGCTAGTCTCTATAGGATCCATTGGCCAGGAAACCCTCAGCTAGTCTCTATAGGATACATTGGCCAGGAAACTCTAAGCTAGTATCTATAAAATCAATTGGTCAGGAACCTCTCAGCTAGTCTCTATAGGATACATTGGCCAGGAAACTCTAAGCTAGTATCTATAAAATCAATTGGTCAGGAACCTCTCAGCTAGTCTCTATAGGATACATTGGCCAGGAACCTCTAAGCTAGTATCTATAAAATCAATTGGTCAGGAACCTCTCAGCTAGTCTCTATAGGATACATTGGCCAGGAACCTCTCAGCTAGTCTCTATAGGATACATTGGTCAGGAACCCCTCAGCTAGTCTCTATAGGATACATTGGTCAGGAACCCCTCAGCTAGTCTCTATAGGATACATTGGTCAGGAACCCCTCAGCTAGTCTCTATAGGATACATTGGTCAGGAACCCCTCAGCTAGTCTCTATAGGATACTCTGGCCAGGAACCTCTCAGCTAGTCTCTATATGATACATTGGTCAGGAACCCCTCAGCTAGTCTCTATAGGATACTCTGGCCAGGAACCCCTCAGCTAGTCTCTATAGGATACATTGGCCAGGAAACCCTCAGCTAGTCACTATAGGATCCATTGGCCAGGAAACCCTCAGCTAGTCTTTATAGGATCCATTGGCCAGGAACCTCTCAGCTAGTCTCTATAGGATACATTGGCCAGGAACCTCTCAGCTAGTCTCTATAGGATACATTGGTCAGGAACCTCTCAGCTAGTCTTTATAGGATACATTGGCCAGGAACCCCTCAGCTAGTCTCTATAGGATCCATTGGCCAGGAACCTCTCAGCTAGTCTTTATAGGATACATTGGCCAGGAACCCCTCAGCTAGTCTCTATAGGATACTCTGGCCAGGAACCCCTCAGCTAGTCTCTATAGGATACATTGGCCAGGAAACCCTCAGCTAGTCACTATAGGATCCATTGGCCAGGAAACCCTCAGCTAGTCTTTATAGGATCCATTGGCCAGGAACCCCTCAGCTAGTCTCTATAGGATACATTGGCCAGGAACCCCTCAGCTAGTCTCTATAGGATCCATTGGCCAGGAACCTCTCAGCTAGTCTTTATAGGATACATTGGCCAGGAACCTCTCAGCTAGTCTTTATAGGATCCATTGGCCAGGAACCTCTCAGCTAGTCTCTATAGGATCCATTGGCCAGGAACCTCTCAGCTAGTCTTTATAGGATACATTGGCCAGGAACCCCTCAGCTAGTCTCTATAGGATACATTGGCCAGGAACCCCTCAGCTAGTCTCTATAGGATCCATTGGCCAGGAACCTCTCAGCTAGTCTCTATAGGATACATTGGTCAGGAACCCCTCAGCTAGTCTCTATAGGATACATTGGCCAGGAACCCCTCAGCTAGTCTCTATAGGATCCATTGGCCAGGAACCTCTCAGCTAGTCTTTATAGGATACATTGGTCAGGAACCCCTCAGCTAGTCTCTATAGGATACATTGGCCAGGAACCCCTCAGCTAGTCTCTATAGGATCCATTGGCCAGGAACCTCTCAGCTAGTCTCTATAGGATACATTGGTCAGGAACCCCTCAGCTAGTCTCTATAGGATACATTGGCCAGGAACCCCTCAGCTAGTCTCTATAGGATACATTGGCCAGGAACCCCTCAGCTAGTCTCTATAGGATCCATTGGCCAGGAACCCCTCAGCTAGTCTCTATAGGATACATTGGCCAGGAACCCCTCAGCTAGTCTCTATAGGATCCATTGGCCAGGAACCTCTCAGCTAGTCTCTATAGGATACATTGGTCAGGAACCCCTCAGCTAGTCTCTATAGGATACATTGGCCAGGAACCCCTCAGCTAGTCTCTATAGGATCCATTGGCCAGGAACCTCTCAGCTAGTCTCTATAGGATACATTGGTCAGGAACCCCTCAGCTAGTCTCTATAGGATACATTGGCCAGGAACCCCTCAGCTAGTCTCTATAGGATCCATTGGCCAGGAACCTCTCAGCTAGTCTTTATAGGATACATTGGCCAGGAACCCCTCAGCTAGTCTCTATAGGATACATTGGCCAGGAACCCCTCAGCTAGTCTCTATAGGATCCATTGGCCAGGAACCTCTCAGCTAGTCTCTATAGGATACATTGGTCAGGAACCCCTCAGCTAGTCTCTATAGGATACTCTGGCCAGGAACCCCTCAGCTAGTCTCTATAGGATACATTGGCCAGGAAACCCTCAGCTAGTCACTATAGGATCCATTGGCCAGGAAACCCTCAGCTAGTCTTTATAGGATCCATTGGCCAGGAACCCCTCAGCTAGTCTCTATAGGATACATTGGCCAGGAACCCCTCAGCTAGTCTCTATAGGATCCATTGGCCAGGAAACCCTCAGCTAGTCTCTATAGGATCCATTGGCCAGGAAACCCTCAGCTAGTCTTTATAGGATCCATTGGCCAGGAACCTCTCAGCTAGTCTCTATAGGATACATTGGCCAGGAACCCCTCAGCTAGTCTCTATAGGATACATTGGCCAGGAACCCCTCAGCTAGTCTCTATAGGATCCATTGGCCAGGAACCTCTCAGCTAGTCTTTATAGGATACATTGGCCAGGAACCTCTCAGCTAGTCTTTATAGGATCCATTGGCCAGGAACCTCTCAGCTAGTCTTTATAGGATACATTGGCCAGGAAACCCTCAGCTAGTCTCTATAGGATACATTGGCCAGGAACCTCTAAGCTAGTATCTATAAAATCAATTGGTCAGGAACCTCTCAGCTAGTCTCTATAGGATACATTGGCCAGGAACCTCTAAGCTAGTATCTATAAAATCAATTGGCCAGGAACCTCTAAGCTAGTATCTATAAAATCAATTGGCCAGGAACCCCTCAGCTAGTCTCTATAGGATACATTGGCCAGGAACCTCTAAGCTAGTATCTATAAAATCAATTGGTCAGGAACCTCTCAGCTAGTCTCTATAGGATACATTGGTCAGGAACCCCTCAGCTAGTCTCTATAGGATACATTGGCCAGGAACCCCTCAGCTAGTCTCTATAGGATCCATTGGCCAGGAACCTCTCAGCTAGTCTTTATAGGATCCATTGGCCAGGAACCTCTCAGCTAGTCTCTATAGGATACATTGGTCAGGAACCCCTCAGCTAGTCTCTATAGGATACATTGGCCAGGAACCCCTCAGCTAGTCTCTATAGGATACATTGGCCAGGAACCTCTCAGCTAGTCTTTATAGGATCCATTGGCCAGGAACCTCTCAGCTAGTCTCTATAGGATACATTGGCCAGGAAACCCTCAGCTAGTCTCTATAGGATCCATTGGCCAGGAACCTCTCAGCTAGTCTTTATAGGATCCATTGGCCAGGAACCTCTCAGCTAGTCTCTATAGGATACATTGGCCAGGAACCCCTCAGCTAGTCTCTATAGGATCCATTGGCCAGGAACCTCTCAGCTAGTCTTTATAGGATACATTGGCCAGGAACCCCTCAGCTAGTCTCTATAGGATACATTGGCCAGGAACCCCTCAGCTAGTCTCTATAGGATCCATTGGCCAGGAACCTCTCAGCTAGTCTCTATAGGATACATTGGCCAGGAACCTCTCAGCTAGTCTTTATAGGATCCATTGGCCAGGAACCTCTCAGCTAGTCTCTATAGGATACTCTGGCCAGGAACCTCTCAGCTAGTCTCTATAGGATACATTGGTCAGGAACCCCTCAGCTAGTCTCTATAGGATACTCTGGCCAGGAACCTCTCAGCTAGTCTCTATAGGATACATTGGTCAGGAACCCCTCAGCTAGTCTCTATAGGATACTCTGGCCAGGAACCTCTCAGCTAGTCTCTATAGGATACATTGGTCAGGAACCCCTCAGCTAGTCTCTATAGGATACATTGGTCAGGAACCCCTCAGCTAGTCTCTATAGGATACTCTGGCCAGGAACCTCTCAGCTAGTCTCTATAGGATACATTGACCAGGAACCCCTCAGCTAGTCTCTATAGGATCCATTGGCCAGGAACCTCTCAGCTAGTCTCTATAGGATACATTGGCCAGGAACCCCTCAGCTAGTCTCTATAGGATACATTGGCCAGGAACCTCTCAGCTAGTCTTTATAGGATCCATTGGCCAGGAACCTCTCAGCTAGTCTCTATAGGATACATTGGCCAGGAACCCCTCAGCTAGTCTCTATAGGATACATTGGCCAGGAACCTCTCAGCTAGTCTCTATAGGATACATTGGCCAGGAACCCCTCAGCTAGTCTCTATAGGATCCATTGGCCAGGAACCTCTCAGCTAGTCTTTATAGGATACATTGGCCAGGAACCCCTCAGCTAGTCTCTATAGGATACATTGGCCAGGAACCCCTCAGCTAGTCTCTATAGGATCCATTGGCCAGGAACCTCTCAGCTAGTCTCTATAGGATACATTGGCCAGGAACCTCTCAGCTAGTCTTTATAGGATCCATTGGCCAGGAACCTCTCAGCTAGTCTCTATAGGATACTCTGGCCAGGAACCTCTCAGCTAGTCTCTATAGGATACATTGGTCAGGAACCCCTCAGCTAGTCTCTATAGGATACTCTGGCCAGGAACCTCTCAGCTAGTCTCTATAGGATACATTGGTCAGGAACCCCTCAGCTAGTCTCTATAGGATACTCTGGCCAGGAACCCCTCAGCTAGTCTCTATAGGATACATTGGCCAGGAAACCCTCAGCTAGTCTCTATAGGATCCATTGGCCAGGAAACCCTCAGCTAGTCTTTATAGGATCCATTGGCCAGGAACCTCTCAGCTAGTCTCTATAGGATACATTGGCCAGGAACCCCTCAGCTAGTCTCTATAGGATACTCTGGCCAGGAACCCCTCAGCTAGTCTCTATAGGATACATTGGCCAGGAAACCCTCAGCTAGTCTCTATAGGATCCATTGGCCAGGAACCCCTCAGCTAGTCTCTATAGGATACTCTGGCCAGGAACCCCTCAGCTAGTCTCTATAGGATACATTGGCCAGGAAACCCTCAGCTAGTCTCTATAGGATCCATTGGCCAGGAACCCCTCAGCTAGTCTCTATAGGATACATTGGCCAGGAACCCCTCAGCTAGTCTCTATAGGATCCATTGGCCAGGAACCTCTCAGCTAGTCTTTATAGGATACATTGGCCAGGAAACCCTCAGCTAGTCTCTATAGGATACATTGGCCAGGAACCTCTAAGCTAGTATCTATAAAATCAATTGGTCAGGAACCCCTCAGCTAGTCTCTATAGGATACATTGGTCAGGAAACCCTCAGCTAGTCTCTATAGGATACATTGGTCAGGAACCCCTCAGCTAGTCTCTATAGGATCCATTGGCCAGGAAACCCTCAGCTAGTCTTTATAGGATCCATTGGCCAGGAACCTCTCAGCTAGTCTCTATAGGATACATTGGCCAGGAACCCCTCAGCTAGTCTCTATAGGATACATTGGCCAGGAACCCCTCAGCTAGTCTCTATAGGATCCATTGGCCAGGAACCTCTCAGCTAGTCTTTATAGGATACATTGGCCAGGAAACCCTCAGCTAGTCTCTATAGGATACATTGGCCAGGAACCTCTAAGCTAGTATCTATAAAATCAATTGGTCAGGAACCCCTCAGCTAATGTCTATAGGATCCATTGGCCAGGAACCCCTCAGCTAGTCTCTATAGGATACTCTGGCCAGGAACCTCTCAGCTAGTCTCTATAGGATACATTGGTCAGGAACCTCTAAGCTAGTATCTATAAAATCAATTGGCCAGGAACCCCTCAGCTAGTCTCTATAGGATACATTGGCCAGGAACCTCTAAGCTAGTATCTATAAAATCAATTGGCCAGGAACCCCTCAGCTAGTCTCTATAGGATACATTGGCCAGGAACCTCTAAGCTAGTATCTATAAAATCAATTGGTCAGGAACCTCTCAGCTAGTCTCTATAGGATACATTGGCCAGGAACCCCTCAGCTAGTCTCTATAGGATCCATTGGCCAGGAACCTCTCAGCTAGTCTTTATAGGATCCATTGGCCAGGAACCTCTCAGCTAGTCTTTATAGGATACATTGGCCAGGAACCTCTCAGCTAGTCTCTATAGGATACATTGGCCAGGAACCCCTCAGCTAGTCTCTATAGGATCCATTGGCCAGGAACCTCTCAGCTAGTCTTTATAGGATCCATTGGCCAGGAACCTCTCAGCTAGTCTCTATAGGATACATTGGTCAGGAACCCCTCAGCTAGTCTCTATAGGATACATTGGCCAGGAACCTCTCAGCTAGTCTTTATAGGATACATTGGCCAGGAACCCCTCAGCTAGTCTCTATAGGATACATTGGCCAGGAAACCCTCAGCTAGTCTCTATAGGATACATTGGCCAGGAACCCCTCAGCTAGTCTCTATAGGATACATTGGCCAGGAACTTCTCAGCTAGTCTCTATAGGATACATTGGCCAGGAACCTCTCAGCTAGTCTCTATAGGATACATTGGCCAGGAACCCCTCAGCTAGTCTCTATAGGATACATTGGCCAGGAAACCATCACCTAGTCTCTATAGGATACATTGGCCAGGAACTTCTCAGCTAGTCTCTATAGGATCCATTGGCCAGGAACCTCTCAGCTAGTCTCTATAGGATCCATTGGCCAGGAACCTCTCAGCTAGTCTCTATAGGATCCATTGGCCAGGAACCTCTCAGCTAGTCTTTATAGGATACATTGGCCAGGAAACCATCAGCTAGTCTCTATAGGATACATTGGTCAGGAACCCCTCAGCTAGTCTCTATAGGATACATTGGCCAGGAACCTCTCAGCTAGTCTTTATAGGATACATTGGCCAGGAACCCCTCAGCTAGTCTCTATAGGATCCATTGGCCAGGAACCCCTCAGCTAGTCTCTATAGGATACATTGGCCAGGAACCTCTCAGCTAGTCTTTATAGGATACATTGGCCAGGAACCCCTCAGCTAGTCTCTATAGGATCCATTGGCCAGGAACCTCTCAGCTAGTCTCTATAGGATCCATTGGCCAGGAACCTCTCAGCTAGTCTTTATAGGATACATTGGCCAGGAACCCCTCAGCTAGTCTCTATAGGATACATTGGCCAGGAACCTCTCAGCTAGTCTTTATAGGATACATTGGCCAGGAACCCCTCAGCTAGTCTCTATAGGATCCATTGGCCAGGAACCTCTCAGCTAGTCTCTATAGGATCCATTGGCCAGGAACCTCTCAGCTAGTCTCTATAGGATACATTGGCCAGGAAACCATCAGCTAGTCTCTATAGGATACATTGGCCAGGAACCTCTCAGCTAGTCTCTATAGGATACATTGGCCAGGAACCCCTCAGCTAGTCTCTATAGGATACATTGGCCAGGAACCTCTCAGCTAGTCTCTATAGGATCCATTCGCCAGGAACCTCTCAGCTAGTCTTTATAGGATACATTGGCCAGGAAACCATCAGCTAGTCTCTATAGGATACATTGGCCAGGAACCTCTCAGCTAGTCTCTATAGGATCCATTGGCCAGGAACCCCTCAGCTAGTCTCTATAGGATCCATTGGCCAGGAACCCCTCAGCTAGTCTCTATAGGATACATTGGCCAGGAAACCATCAGCTAGTCTCTATAGGATACATTGACCAGGAACCTCTCAGCTAGTCTCTATAGGATCCATTGGCCAGGAACCCCTCAGCTAGTCTCTATAGGATCCATTGGCCAGGAACCTCTCAGCTAGTCTCTATAGGATCCTTTGGTCAGGAAACCATCAGCTAGTCTCTATAGGATCCATTGGCCAGGAAACCCTCAGCTAGTCTCTATAGGATACATTGGCCAGGAACCCCTCAGCTAGTCTCTATAGGATCCATTGGCCAGAAACTCCTAAGCTAGTCTCTATAGGATACATTGGCCAGGAACCTCTCAGCTAGTCTTTATAGGATCCATTGGCCAGGAACCTCTCAGCTAGTCTTTATAGGATACATTGGCCAGGAAACCCTCAGCTAGTCTCTATAGGATACATTGGCCAGGAACCTCTAAGCTAGTCTCTATAGGATACATTGGCCAGGAACCTCTCAGCTAGTCTCTATAGGATCCATTGGCCAGGAACCCCTCAGCTAGTCTCTATAGGATCCATTGGTCAGGAACCCCTCAACTACTCTCTCTATTGGATCCATTGGCCAGGAACCCCTCAGCTAGTCTCTATAGGATCCATTGGCCAGGAACCCCTCAGCTAGTCTCTAAAGGATCCATTGGTCAGGAACCCCTCAACTACTCTCTCTATTGGATCCATTGGCCAGGAACCTCTCAGCTAGTCTCTATAGGATACATTGGCCAGGAACTTCTCAGCTAGTCTCTATAGGATACATTGGCCAGGAAACCATCAGCTAGTCTCTATAGGATACATTGGCCAGGAACCCCTCAGCTAGTCTCTATTGGATCCATTGGCCAGGAACCTCTCAGCTAGTCTCTATAGGATCCATTGGCCAGGAACCCCTCAGCTAGTCTCTATAGGATCCATTGGCCAGGAACCCCTCAGCTAGTCTTTATAGGATCCATTGGCCAGGAACCTCTCAGCTAGTCTCTATAGGATACATTGGCCAGGAACCTCTAAGCTAGTATCTATAAAATCAATTGGTCAGGAACCTCTCAGCTAGTCTCTATAGGATACATTGGCCAGGAACCTCTAAGCTAGTATCTATAAAATCAATTGGCCAGGAACCTCTCAGCTAGTCTCTATAGGATCCATTGGCCAGGAACCTCTCAGCTAGTCTTTATAGGATACATTGGCCAGGAACCTCTCAGCTAGTCTCTATAGGATCCATTGGCCAGGAACCTCTCAGCTAGTCTTTATAGGATACATTGGCCAGGAAACCATCAGCTAGTCTCTATAGGATACATTGGCCAGGAACCTCTCAGCTAGTCTCTATAGGATACATTGGCCAGGAACCCCTCAGCTAGTCTCTATAGGATACATTGGCCAGGAAACCATCAGCTAGTCTCTATAGGATACATTGGCCAGGAACCTCTCAGCTAGTCTCTATAGGATACATTGGCCAGGAACCCCTCAGCTAGTCTCTATAGGATACATTGGCCAGGAACCCCTCAGCTAGTCTCTATAGGATACATTGGCCAGGAACCCCTCAGCTAGTCTCTATAGGATACATTGGCCAGGAACCCCTCAGCTAGTCTCTATAGGATCCATTGGCCAGGAACCTCTCAGCTAGTCTTTATAGGATACATTGGCCAGGAAACCATCAGCTAGTCTCTATAGGATACATTGGCCAGGAACCTCTCAGCTAGTCTCTATAGGATCCATTGGCCAGGAACCCCTCAGCTAGTCTCTATAGGATCCATTGGCCAGGAACCCCTCAGCTAGTCTCTATAGGATACATTGGCCAGGAAACCATCAGCTAGTCTCTATAGGATACATTGACCAGGAACCTCTCAGCTAGTCTCTATAGGATCCATTGGCCAGGAACCCCTCAGCTAGTCTCTATAGGATCCATTGGCCAGGAACCTCTCAGCTAGTCTCTATAGGATCCTTTGGTCAGGAAACCATCAGCTAGTCTCTATAGGATCCATTGGCCAGGAAACCCTCAGCTAGTCTCTATAGGATACATTGGCCAGGAACCCCTCAGCTAGTCTCTATAGGATCCATTGGCCAGAAACTCCTAAGCTAGTCTCTATAGGATACATTGGCCAGGAACCTCTCAGCTAGTCTTTATAGGATCCATTGGCCAGGAACCTCTCAGCTAGTCTTTATAGGATACATTGGCCAGGAAACCCTCAGCTAGTCTCTATAGGATACATTGGCCAGGAACCTCTAAGCTAGTCTCTATAGGATACATTGGCCAGGAACATCTCAGCTAGTCTCTATAGGATCCATTGGCCAGGAACCCCTCAGCTAGTCTCTATAGGATCCATTGGTCAGGAACCCCTCAACTACTCTCTCTATTGGATCCATTGGCCAGGAACCCCTCAGCTAGTCTCTATAGGATCCATTGGCCAGGAACCCCTCAGCTAGTCTCTATAGGATCCATTGGTCAGGAACCCCTCAACTACTCTCTCTATTGGATCCATTGGCCAGGAACCTCTCAGCTAGTCTCTATAGGATACATTGGCCAGGAACTTCTCAGCTAGTCTCTATAGGATACATTGGCCAGGAAACCATCAGCTAGTCTCTATAGGATACATTGGCCAGGAACCCCTCAGCTAGTCTCTATTGGATCCATTGGCCAGGAACCTCTCAGCTAGTCTCTATAGGATCCATTGGCCAGGAACCCCTCAGCTAGTCTCTATAGGATCCATTGGCCAGGAACCCCTCAGCTAGTCTTTATAGGATCCATTGGCCAGGAACCTCTCAGCTAGTCTCTATAGGATACATTGGCCAGGAACCTCTAAGCTAGTATCTATAAAATCAATTGGTCAGGAACCTCTCAGCTAGTCTCTATAGGATACATTGGCCAGGAACCTCTAAGCTAGTATCTATAAAATCAATTGGCCAGGAACCTCTCAGCTAGTCTCTATAGGATCCATTGGCCAGGAACCTCTCAGCTAGTCTCTATAGGATCCATTGGCCAGGAACCCCTCAGCTAGTCTCTATAGGATCCATTGGCCAGGAACCTCTCAGCTAGTCTCTATAGGATACATTGGCCAGGAACCCCTCAGCTAGTCTCTATAGGATACATTGGCCAGGAACCCCTCAGCTAGTCTCTATAGGATACTCTGGCCAGGAACCCCTCAGCTACTCTCTATAGGATCCATTGGTCAGGAACCCCTCAACTAGTCTCTCTATTGGATCCATTGGCCAGGAACCCCTCAGCTAGTCTTTATAGGATACATTGGCCAGGAACCCCTCAGCTAGTCTCTATAGGATACATTGGCCAGGAACCCCTCAGCTAGTCTCTATAGGATACATTGGCCAGGAACCCCTCAGCTAGTCTCTATAGGATCCATTGGCCAGGAACCTCTCAGCTAGTCTTTATAGGATACATTGGCCAGGAAACCATCAGCTAGTCTCTATAGGATACATTGGCCAGGAACCCCTCAGCTAGTCTCTATAGGATACTCTGGCCAGGAACCCCTCAGCTACTCTCTATAGGATACATTGGCCAGGAAACCCTCAGCTAGTCTCTATAGGATACATTGGCCAGGAAACCCTCAGCTAGTCTCTATAGGATACATTGGCCAGGAAACCCTCAGCTAGTCTCTATAGGATACATTGGCCAGGAACTTCTCAGCTAGTCTCTATAGGATACATTGGCCAGGAAACCATCAGCTAATGTCTATATGATCCATTGGCCAGGATACCCTCAGCTAGTCTCTAAAGGATCCATTGGCCAGGAACCTCTCAGCTAGTCTCTATAAGATCCATTGACCAGGAACCCCTAAGCTAATCTCAATAGGATCCATTGGTCAGGAACCCATCAGCTAGTCTCTAAAGGATCCATTGGCCAGGAACCTCTCAGCTAGTCTCTATAGGATACATTGGCCAGGAAACCATCAGCTAATGTCTATATGATCCATTGGCCAGGATACCCTCAGCTAGTCTCTAAAGGATCCATTGGCCAGGAACCTCTCAGCTAGTCTCTATAAGATCCATTGACCAGGAACCCTTAAGCTAATCTCTATAGGATCCATTGGCCAGGAAACCATCAGCTAATGTCTATAGGATCCATTGGCCAGGATACCCTCAGCTAGTCTCTATATGATCCATTGGTCAGGAACCCCTCAGCTACTCTCTTTAGGATCCATTGGCCAGGAAACCCTCAGCTAGTCTCTATAGGATCCATTGGTGAGGAACCCCTCAACTAGTCTCTCTATTGGATCCATTGGCCAGGAAACCCTAAGCTAGTCTCTATAGGATACATTAGCCAGGAAACCCTCAGCTACTCTCTATAGGATCCATTGGCCAGGAAACCCTCAGCTAGTATCTATAGGATCCATTGGCCAGGAAACCCTCAGCTAGTCTCTCTATTGGATCCATTGGCCAGGAAACCCTCAGCTAGTCTGTCTATTGGATCCATTGGCCAGGAACCCCTCAGCTAATCTCTATAGGATCCATTGACCAGGAACCCCTAAGCTAGTCTCTATTGGATCCATTGACCAGGAACCCCTAAGCTAGTCTCTATTGGATCCATTCACCAGGAATCCCTAAGCTAGTCTCTATAGCACTATAGGATCCATTGACCAGGAACCCCTCAGCTAGTCTCTATAGGATCCATTGGCCAGGAACCCCTCAGCTAATCTCTATAGGATCCATTGACCAGGAACCCCTAAGCTAGTCTCTATTGGATCCATTGACCAGGAACCCCTAAGCTAGTCTCTATATGATACATTGGCCAGGAAACCCTCAGCTAGTCTCTATAGCACTATAGGATCCATTGACCAGGAACCCCTCAGCTAGTCTCTATAGGATCGATTGGCCAGGAACCCCTCAGCTAGTCTCTATAGGATACATTGGCCAGGAAACCATCAGCTAATCTCTATATGATCCATTGGCCAGGATACCCTCAGCTAGTCTCTAAAGGATCCATTGGCCAGGAACCTCTCAGCTAGTCTCTATAAGATCCATTGACCAGGAACCCCTAAGCTAATATCTATAGGATCCATTGGCCAGGAAACCATCAGCTAATGTCTATAGGATCCATTGGCCAGGATACCCTCAGCTAGTCTCTATATGATCCATTGGTCAGGAACCCCTCAGCTACTCTCTTTAGGATACATTGGCCAGGAAACCCTCAGCTAGTCTCTATAGGATCCATTGGTCAGGAACCCCTCAACTAGTCTCTCTATTGGATCCATTGGCCAGGAAACCCTCAGCTAGTATCTATAGGATCCATTGGCCAGGAAACCCTCAGCTAGTCTCTAAAGGATCCATTGGCCAGGAACTTCTCAGCTAGTCTCTATAGGATCCATTGGCCAGGAACCCCTAAGCTAATCTCTATAGGATACATTGACCAGGAAACCCTCAGCTAATCTCTATAGGATCCATTGGCCAGGATACCCTCAGCTAGCCTATATATGATACATTGGCCAGGAAACCCTCAGCTAGTCTCTATAGGGTCCATTGACCAGGAACCCCTAAGCTAGTCTCTAGGATACATTAGCCAGGAAACCCTCAGCTAGTCTCTATACTCTATTGGATCCATTGACCAGGAACCCCTAAGCTAGTCTCAATAGGATCCATTGGTAAGGAACCCACCAGCTAGTCTCTATAGGATCCATTGGCCAGGAACCCCTCAGCTAGTCTCTATAGGATACATTGGCCAGGAAACCATCAGCTAATCTCTATATGATCCATTGGCCAGGATACCCTCAGCTAGTCTCTAAAGGATCCATTGACCAGGAACCTCTCAGCTAGTCTCTATAAGATCCATTGACCAGGAACCCCTAAGCTGGTCTCTATAGGATCCATTGGCCAGGAAACCATCAGCTAATGTATATAGGATCCATTGGCCAGGATACCCTCAGCTAGTCTCTATATGATCCATTGGTCAGGAACCCCTCAGCTACTCTCTTTAGGATCCATTGGCCAGGAAACCCTCAGCTAGTCTCTATAGGATCCATTGGTCAGGAACCCCTCAACTACTCTCTCTATTGGATCCATTGGCCAGGAAACCCTAAGCTAGTCTCTATAGGATACATTGGCCAGAAATTCCTAAGCTAGTCTCTATAGGATACTCTGGGCAGGAAACCCTCAGCTACTCTCTATAGGATCCATTGGCCAGGAAACCCTCAGCTAGTATCTATAGGATCCATTGGCCAGGAAACCCTCAGCTAGTCTCTCTATTGGATCCATTTGGCCAGGAAACCCTCAGCTAGTCTCTCTATTGGATCCATTGGCCAGGAAACCCTCAGCTAGTCTCTCTATTGGATCCATTGGCCAGGAAACCCCCAGCTAGTCTTTCTATTGGATCCATTGGCCAGGAACCCCTCAGCTAATCTCTATAGGATCCATTGGCCAGGAACCCCTCAGCTAATCTCTATAGGATCCATTGACCAGGAACCCCTAAGCTAGTCTCTATTGGATCCATTCACCAGGAATCCCTAAGCTAGTCTCTATAGCACTATAGGATCCATTGACCAGGAACCCCTCAGCTAGTCTCTATAGGATCCATTGGTCAGGAACCCTTAAGCTAGTCTCTATAGGATCCATTGACCAGGAACCCCTAAGCTAGTCTCTATTGGATCCATTGACCAGGAACCCCTAAGCTAGTCTCTATATGATACATTGGCCAGGAAACCCTCAGCTAGTCTCTATAGCACTATAGGATCCATTGACCAGGAACCCCTCAGCTAGTCTCTATAGGATCCATTGGTCAGGAACCCCTCAGCTATTTTATAGGATCCATTGGCCAGGAACCCATCAGCTAGTTTCTATAGGATCCATGGGCCAGGAACCCCTTAGCTAAGAACGACGGATTGCATTCTATTTAACTTAATTGGCATACAACAATATATTAAAACTAATTTAAAAAATCTTCAGCACCGCAATGCCCAATAGAACGCGCGAATACAACCAAAAGAGTAATATAATAATAATATTAGACGAGATAATTCAATTCAATAATTAATCTCTGTCAACAGCTGTTCTGTATTTGTACTCCCTTCTATCCAATTGGTCAGTCACCCACCCAGGCTGGTCCGGTATGGCTGCGAGTATCACCTTGGCGACTAGAATGAAGCAATGCTCTATAAGGAATACGGCCCCGACTAGCCAGCGCCCCCAACCAGCTGTGGCGGCGTGGACGTGGTCCATCGAGTCCCCCAGATGCTCCACATTGTAATCGATTCGGAAGACTCCGTCCGGTGCGAGTTGGGCCATCTGTTCGGTGGTGAACCCGAAGATGAACACGTTAGTCAGCATCGAGGTCCACACCATGTAGGAAATAATAGACTCCCAGGTGGCCAGCTGGGAGACCCGACTCACGAACGGTCTCCTGGCAACGAACGTCAACTTAAACAGATCCGATTTGATTTCCACGAGGTTACACAGAACGCTGAGGGCCGAAGCCAAAGGGAAAGCGGAAGCAAATAAACTTATGTATCCAAACTCGATAACCATTTCGAGAAAGTCATCGAATTGTTCGTACTCCTCTAGTCGGAGTTGATTCCGTATGATGACGTCATCAGGAACTTCAGTATCATCCTTTTTGGATTTTGCATTCTTTCGACTTTCAACTTTATCTGAAAATATGTTTTTAAAAAGCGGAATTAAAGATTCGGTTGTTAATCTTCTTATGGAGTCGACCATAAACAGGTTGATTAGTTCGAGTCTGAGTAGGACGATGTCGAGTTGAAGGAAAGCCAAGTAGAAAAGAGCGATGTAGCAGTCGAAAGCCTCGAATAAGAAGCGTTTAATGATAAGGGAATTGTCGAAACTAGATTGGGTTTTATGGTTCTCCATGTTGGTGAGTTTGAGGGCGATGCTTTTGTAGATGGTGTTAAGGAGTATGATGGTACATGAGTGGAGTATGGTTGGGATGTAGGGGAGTAGGTAGGGCAAAGGGCCTTCTCCGTGGGGGTCAAATAGCGCCCCGCGATGGGAGAATCGATGAAGGGTGTGGAAGTGGATGAATGCCGCTCCGACTGAGCCACTGTGGATGTAGCCTTGGAGGTTGAGAGAGAGAACCATAACGGTGAAAGCGAGAAGGAGCATAACGCCGGTAGCGAGTCCGCTGACAATGTACCGTGCGAGTCTGCGTGTCCACGGGAAGTAGCGCTCGGCGCGTCCGGTTACGGGACTCATTCGGAGGGCTCCCCGGAACTCCGGACGAACCCGGACACGGATGTCCGAATCGGAATCATTGCGATCCAGCACCCCCCAACGGCAGGTAACTACGTTGCGACGTCGGGACCAATACTTGATGAAGAACACGCCCCAAAAGATCATGAAGATGGTGAAGAACGGCGCGAGCATGGAGTTGTCCATGGAGACATGGTCGTCGAGGTAGTTGTGCAACCAGATACAGAATCCCAGGAGTCCAGGGAGGATTAGCCAGACGGTAAAGTGACGCATCCAGTCGAAATACAGCGCAATTTGGGAGCCGTAATAATCGTTGACATTAGTCGCGAGATCTTTGTTAAAAGGTAAAGCGAATACAAATTTATTCCAAATTGTTGTTGCCGTTTCATTGTGTTCAAGGAATGTTTCGTGCAACAGATTCATTCGTAAACACGAAGACACCAATTCGTCATCGGGGTTGACTTTGTGACGCGATTTCGGGATGAAATCGTTAAATATATCGTCAGTTTTTATGTCCGTGAGTAAGGTGTGCAGCAAGAAGGCATCTTCGCTGTGACTGAAGAATTTATCTGATGCGCAATCCGGAAAGTTATTAAAGTTACCCACAGTTAATTGCTCGAGTTCCCCACTGAGGTTTGTCTTTACTAATCCATTTTGCGTTGCGGCTTTTAGTAAGGATGACTTGGTTGTCTTAACTTGAACTATTTGAGATCCTTTGACACACTTCCTATAGGTTATCAGAAGGTTACCATCTTTAAGTTTTTGAGTAAAATACTCGATGAATTTAACGTGAACGTTTTTTGGAAAGACGACTATAATAGCAGATTTACTCTCTTTATCGTCCGTTAACATATACACCTCATCACGTATTAGGGGGTCCATTTTACTGGTTTATCGCAATAACACGAATAAGTTTGGTGGTAGTCCTACTACCTACAGTAACAGTACTAGGCCTATCTGACTATAGGATGATTCTGATCTAAAGGAAGATTAAAGGCCAGCGAAAAAATCTTCAGTTTAAACATACCGGTACGTAGTTTAATAATTGTCAATAACTATAAAATATAATTAATAGTTATTGACAATTAAACTACGTCTAATATGTTTAAACTTAATAATTTTTCGTTGGCCTTAATCTTCCTTATTTAAATGCGGTTCCATTGACTATAGGCTGATAGGTAAAGGTAATAATAATTATGTCCCTTGAAATGACTAGATCACAGAAGACTATACTGTAGAATAGGATTTTATACAGAGATGATGTATGACAGCTTTCATTCTCATACCTGGCTGTATTATTAACTAAAGAGGTACTGTATGTTTTTTGATGCTCATAGGCCTACAGGAATAGAGACATAGCAAGTAGAGGAGGAGGTCAAATTACGTACAGTAAGAGTGCAATAACACAAACACGAAAAGGGGCAACATGTGAGATATATTTCAGTTAAGTAGGGCCTATCAACTCTAAATAACTTATTTAGATGACATTGACTCGAAAGAATTATAAACAAGATGTGAATGTTATTTTGTCCTACAGTATTGTATAGCGGCACGCTGTGTAACTGCAAGCGAGCTAAGCCCTCCCACAAAGACTGTGCGTAAAGGTCTAGAAAGTATCATACAGGGATTGATCGGTAGGATTATAAATAACGTAATGGGAGAAGGTTTTTCACTTTCAGACCCTCTAGCGGTAGACTGAAGAACTGCAGATGGATCAGCGCCATTTCAAAAACGCGTCATTTGGTCTAATACGTAATACATTATGTCAAATCTCAGTCAGCTTGTATGGAATATAAAAGCGAAATGGGCGAAGAAAGGTTTACAAATTGAGGTATTTCGCCCCCTAGAGACAGACAGGGGATGGAGACGGATCATCAGCGCTCCGTTAGGAAAGGCTACAAACTTTAGGAACATTTTTTGACTTTATGATCCAACTCCAACTTAAGGACTCCAGCTCCGTAGGAACAAATGGCTATACCAAAAATGTTCCTCGAGAGCTGGAGACATTGTTCTATAAAAAGACAAAGGCTCTCGACGAAACAATTGGCCTATCGCACGTGTAACAATGGTTAGAGTACTGTAGAGACGATTTAGTCAGATCCGTCTTTGTGAACTTAATAAAATGCAGGAAAAAGTCGAAATCCAAATCTAACCCGGATACAGCATAGGCCTACATCACACCAATCTGGAGTGTCCTACTGTATACAGGAAATGATCACAACATTCGATAACTCAATAAACTTATATGTAAATAGCTATTAATTATATTTTTTTGATTTATTATTATTAAGTGTTACAAAGTAAATATGACCAAAATCAGTGAAAGTACTAATCTCATGCTGATATTTTACGAATGATTTGTCATCAAGTTAACAACAGCGTCTTTACAGTTACAGTACTTCTTTATGAAATTAAATATTTACTGATATAAAAGAAATTAAATTATTAAAAAAAACATAGCTGGAATCTCTATCATCTCAGCTATCATAGTTTTTAATTAGTTCAAGTTATTGGTGCTACAAAGTCTGTTATTAATTTATAAACATTATTAGCTCTTTGATTATTTATTACACAAACACGGCAAAAAAATGTAGAACTTTTTTTCACTATTCTGGAGGCATTTTATTTGCCGAGCGCAATTGAGGTTAATAAAGGGCCTATGTAATACGAAATTTTTTTCTTAAATTGGTACTTTTTTTATGCTTAATACTTTAATAAACATATAGCGATATAGTGTTACAAAATAATTTGAACTGCAGTATTTCACTAAATTGCTTCAATAGTTACTGCGATTCATATTATTGTATGCCGATTGTAGGCCTGATGCTACCTTACTCAATGTTAAATAATCCAGTGTTCTCGATCTCGAATATTTATTACTGTGGGGCGAGCCACGAAGTGAGTGAGCCTTAGCGTAGTGGTACCATTAATCAACCTGTCGTTCTGTCGTTCTGTCGTGTTCAATTTTAAACGTTAATAACTCGGCCAATCTTTGATGAAATCTATCCAAACTTGGTACACATGTTGTTTGGCAAAAGTTTAGAAATTTTCCAAGTAGAATTTCCGTGTGGCCTTCGAGAAGCTAAGATAATAGCATTTAATTAGTTAATTAAGTTGATTGCGGTGAAAACGCCATTTTCAACCTGCCTTTTAAAGGAAATTAATTGTTTTACAGTATAAGATTTAAATAATTATACTTAAAAATTATACAGATATAATCCCCATACGCCATTCTATTATAGTTTTTAATTAGTTTAAGTGATTTGCTTTAATAAATGTGTCTTTAATTGATCTAAACGTAATTAAACCGCACAATTATTGAGTACAAATTTAATCCTTCCCATTATTGGTCAAGTCTCTGCTGGTGTGGAGCTAGCTGCTGGGAGTTGTGGCTGTAGACTAACCTGAGAGGAATTGTAATAGAGGCAACCAGTATTGCTATTCCAGCCCAATCACTGAATTGTGTTTATTATAGGCTGGACGGGCCGCATAACCGTTCGACTATTACTACTATTGCTATCTCAGTTAAATGACAGATATAATAACATAAATACAATCCATGGCATGGCTGTTGTAGGCTTCTGAAATAGTTTATTCCACAATGTATATGTCTGGTTATTTTTTAATTGAATTTTTGCAAAGTAGTAAAATTAATGTTCTTAAAAATAATATTATTATTTTATATGTAACCTAGGAAATTAGCTACATTTTTTCGCTGCAGCTTTAAGAGTGTACATTGATTTAATATTATTTCAATACCCATATTACTACATCGGCATAAGATGCGTTGGCGTTGTATCACACATCTCCACATATCACACATCTCCACATAGATGTATCAACAGTTACTCGCACAGTTTCGAAACTTCGCATAGTTATAACTGTATAAAGATCGTCAGTCTGCGTTTATGAAAAATATTTTATGACAAAACAGGACAAGCGACGAGCGCAACGAGGCATATAATGAAGACGAGTACTGCGTTGACTAAATTATTATATAAACCACCTGGCTTCACATATTGATCGCATCCCTAGTTATTATTATTATAAAGATCGTCCTAGCTTGCGTTTAAGAAATATATTTAAATACAAAACAGGACGAACGCAAAGAGGCTTATAATGAAAACGAGTACTGCGTTTATTATATTCCTATAAACCACCTGGCTTTGCATATTTAACGTGCGATTGGAAATAAGTTCGTGCTACCCTTCCGTGGGTGGTAGATGTCGCGGTTATGTATTGGTGGTTGGGAAGGGTGGGGGGGGGGGGGGGGGGGGAGATTAAAAGGGGTGAACACGTACTGTCCACCTTTCTTTGATTGATTGGTGGTGTGGGTAAATTTCTCAAAACCTGATTTTGTGATACAGTCGCTGCATTTTAATTTGTATATAATAACTAGGCCTCGTGCTGCGCGAAGTCCCCACGAACGTGTTACGTACATGTAACTAGAGAGCCGCTTAACTTCATAAACCAATTTTGGATATTGAGAGTACGCCTTGCAGACACTAATCTTGCAATAACTTTTGAGTGTGTGAATGGAATGGATTATGGGTTTTGCTCAAATTACTTACAAACCTTTTCTACTTCGATACTTTTACAACACATGTAATAAAATTTAAGAAATACCAACAAAAATATTTTAATTCACTTTTTCGACTCGAAAAAAGTAAAATCAACGCAATCCAATGGGTTACTTTTGTCCCTAGGGAAAAATGACTCTCTTTTTCTCCCAATTTTGGGGTACATGCGATCGCAAAAGTAACAATTTAAGAATCAAAATCGTATATCCACAGCGCTGAACGGGTAGGCCTACTCTCCATAGAATCTATAGAGCAATATACAGTATGACCGGCCACTGTGAGGCTCATTGACACGCTATTCATTTAAACTATCCTCTACACGTTATGCTGTATGATTGTTCCTGCCTGGCTTGCACTGCTAGCTAGCTGGCTGCATCTAATATCTGACTGGGATGGGGAGGTGACAAGGACTACACTGTACAGTAGGCCTTATACGACGAGTAGCAGATTAGTCCTTGGGTGTAATTATATCTACAGATAGACTATAAAACACGTGGCTATATTTTCCGAAATTTCAATAAATTTGTAGAATATTTTATAAACCAAATCCCTAACAACTGGAAACCTTCGTTGATGATGTATAAGGATTGCTTCAGAGATTATACGAAGTTTTAATTCCTCGTATCGCACCGCCCATGCGAAGAATACCAGGATTTCACTTTTTGGTCGACTTTTTATTGGAATTTTATATATGAAGATTTTTTATTTTTTTTAATTTATCTTTATTAAGTGTTTTATAGCGTTTATTTCTGTCTTATAACCTGTACATATACTAATTCGTTTATTGTTTTGGTTAGATTCAGCCCTTCTGTAACCTGTGTTTTTGGTGAAAACCTGGTATTCTTCACATGGGGGTAACTGCAAAGTGAAATGTAACGGCAGAAAGTCTGGTATTCTTCACATGGGCCTATCGCACAGTATACCAAAGTTAATTGATCATTATATTATGAAACACATATTAAAATTGAGAGATTCTATCACAAAAAGGGTATTTAAGAAATTAAGGGGCCAATCAATCAAAGAAGAGCTAACATCTAAATTTCATATAAATTTAAATTTAATACGCATATATTTTATCTCATTCCATATGACATCCAGTCTGTTTCATAATTATTAGCAATGCCATTTTAATGGAATATTTCTTATCTATTATATTTTTAAGATCAACATTAAAATACAGTAATAATTTTAATTAGGGCATTTATTCTATTTAATAAATACTATGGTATTGGTTAATGTTCTTTTTTTTTTAACTATAACTGTAACGTTTTAATATGAACATAAATTATAAATATCAATAATATTAATTAAATATCATGTAGCGAGTTATTTGATTTGTGATAGTTCTCCACGCAGCTGCGACTTTGGGGTGGGATTGTCACCAACCGTCCTTCCCCCCAGACGCAGTATCCCAAGCGCCTACCAATGTTTATAGCGGATCGGTTGATTATACGATGATGTTCGTCGGAGATCAGGTGTGGAAGATGCGAAGCGATACTGGTGGTGTTTCTCAAGGTAACCCAATATAAATACTGGGGGAAGAAAACGATTACATGATGCCATCTACCCAGGGAGGGAGGCTTGAGCCTCTACGGAGCCACATGCGGCGTTTCCTCGCCACAGACACACTGACAGGCGCTGGAATAGATGCCTGACGGCTTCTTTGGCAGGGATACTGCGACGGAGACTCTGCAGACGCCCAATCTAGGAGATGATTGAGGTGGAGTGGGAGTCCCAGCCCCCAAGAGCCTCAAGAGCCAAGGGGGTGAAGCCCACGCCTGAGGATCGGCACTCATTGAGGTGGGCGGCTAGCTTACGTTCACGTGCAACGGTAAGGGCATAGCCTGGGGTGGACGCAGCGCAGTTAATGGTTCTAGATTGAAGCGGTGAGATCACCGTTACGTCCAGGGCCATGGGCTGTCCCCGTCTCCAGTTGGGGAGGAAGATATCTGCCGGTCTGCTGCTGGAGCCAGGAATCAACCCAGGGACTTCTTTCCGGGGCGCCAGAGCAGCAGATTGTGCAGCTTGGAAAATGGCATCCCGGAGGGAGTCGTGGCGAGCGATCCTGTCTGAGTCCCCACCACAGCCAACGTGATGGTCCCCAAATGGGTCAGCAGGGAGGGAGCAAGAGGCAGAGAGAGCCGAGCTAGAGGATAATCGGACGCCTAACCAGTAACACAAGGAGAGTCTGTGCTCAGCGTCCAGGAAATGTAGACCAAGGGACTCAGAAGGAATGGCATGTAACCAGTCACCAGCATGGCCAAGAGAAGTGGATTGTACAAGGGCTCGGGATCTGTTGTCGGGGGCAGAGGACAGGAGCCGTTCGTAGGAGGAGATGTCAACTGAGTGGGATAGATTGCGTTGGGTGATGGGTGTTGGATGGTCTTCCAAGGAGGTCCAATCTGGTTT
>JAUCBJ010000937.1:0-93318 GCA_032718475.1 Nemertoderma westbladi | reverse complement strand
GTTGAGAAGGGTGGGGGGGGGGGGGGGGGGGATTAAAAGGGGTGAACACGTACTGTCCCCCTTTCTTTGATTGATTGGTGGTGTGGGTAAATTTCTCAAAACCTGATTTTGTGATACAGTCGCTTAATTTTAATTTGTATCTCATAACTGGACCTCGTGCTGCGCGAAGGCCCCACGAACGTGTGTAATTTGTCTATAGGTAGTATATTTAAATGTCTGTATAGTGGTGGTGCATGTTTCCGGAAGTGACTGAAGGTAATTGCTCTAATTAATTTGTTTATTTTAGTTTTAATCGGATTAATATGAACATGTGTAGCAGTTCCCCAGATCACTGTACCGTACGTAATATATGGTTGTATCAAAGTGTAGTAAAGTAATTTCATAATGGCTAATGGTAGGATGTGACGTAATTTGAAGAAGATACCTATAGATTTTGAAATTTTTTTTAGTACATATGCACAGTTGTTTTTCCATGTAAGATTGTTATCTATCCATATTCCTAAAAATTTTGTTTGAGTTACTTTCTTGATTGGTAAGTTTTGCATATTTATATTGTTATTTATAGGTTCCTTTTTAAATGTAAAAATTAGGTGTTCTGTTTTTTTAAGGTTTAAAGAGAGCTGATTGTCAGTAAGCCATTGTTCTAAGTATGTTCGGGTTAGTGTCGTCTGCGAATAGGGTTGCTAGAAGTGTTAGTTGTACAGTTTGGTAAGTCATTAATGTAAGTAAAGTAGGAATAAAGTGGCGCTCAGTATTGCTCCCTGTGGAACCCCACAGGGTATCGGTTTTCTAGTATCGGTTCTGATTTTGTGTGGCCTATTGAAACAAAATGTGTGCGGTTATTTAAGAAACTGGATACTAGTTTATGGCATTATATTTTTGCAATAAATTGCTTTTTCCTTTATTCAAATCTAAAATTATGAATAAATTTGCGCAAATCAAAGTTGTAGAAACTGTACCGAATTATTCTAAATTAATAACTTCTTAACAAAGTACAAAAAAACAAAATAACACACTAATGTCTTGCATTTGCTCATTACTGGTATGTAGTCTACCAGTATGCCCCTTTTATTTGGATGATAGACAAATAAAAACCACAACTATCAAAGATGTCAGTGTAATTGTGAATGATGATAAAATGGACTGACTTCTTGGTTAAAGCAAATAGGACCTTCAAACTAAATAATTTGTGCCGAGTTTGGACAAACTGAAACTTGCATGTTTTATCGCATTTGTAAATAATATATAGAACAGTGGATAACAAATGAGGCACAACACTTTATGAATTATATCCTTTCCTGTTTGTTTAATATATTAACATCACAAATACTGTAATTCCTAACAATGATGGTGACATTCTATTATAATAATTTTAAGTCAAAATATCCATGTCTATAATTAATACAAGAGTTTAAAACGGGGGAATACTCAATCGTCATCCATCCATTCATTGATATTGAATCCATTCATTGATTGCTATTTCTTTTCTAATAATATTGGTATTTCACTGTAAACATTTAAATCCACTCTCCTCTCCCAGTTACCAGAAACATTGTAGGCCTATTGAACTAAGTGAAAGATGAGAGCATTGTCTTGTAATGGCTAGCACAATGATGAAAATCTTGCAAAATTATCCTTGAATGAAAAAAATCTGCTTTATTACCCCCCCCTGCAAAGCCAGCAATAATTACACCTCTACTAGGTGGGAGGTTGGTATTGGCGCACTAACATAATTCCGAATTCGCCAAGCTAGGGCGAACCGTGGGAAATTTCCACAGCCTTTAGTGGGATTAGAACCTGCGCTGCAAAAAATAATATTGTGAAAGAGGTGGTGTATTTATATATCATGTATTCATCCTGGTGTTTATGTACCATGGACCATGTATTCTTCATGTACTTTTCATAGGTGTGTGTCTGTGTACCATAAATTAATCCAGGTATGTGTACCTTATTTTCAACCTGTCTGGTGTGTTTACCTTTTAAGCGTACATTTACTATAATACTGTACCTGTACCTATGGTAATTTCAGTTTGCTATCATTAACTTAGTCGTTGTACATTAATTAAAATAAATAATAACCCAAACCCTTAAAAAGGCGCAGTATAAAGTATGTAACCATACAAAACATTATGTTGATGACAATAAAATTACCACGAATTAATAAAGTAACAACAAAAACAAAAAAATATTGTTCAGTTTGTATTGTGCATTACATATTAATTTTAGAAAATGTCAAACGTCTTTAGCCACTACCTTTGTCCCTTATGAAGAATTGAAAGTGATTTATTTATTCCTCGAGCTAACAGTCTGTCTGCGAACTCTAAGAGTTGAGTTTCTTCGGGACTTATCCCCTGAGCTGACTGTGTGAGTCGTCCCGGTCGCCCTACTGAACCCACTGTACGTGCTGTCAGAGTCAGCCGGAGTCCGATGCCCATCCTTCCTGCTAGATGGCGCTGTCTGCCCCGCACCGACGCTCTGATGCACCGACGTATCGATGGACCCCATATCGGGCACGCAGATCTCGAGTTTACCGGCGGAATGCGCACCTCGTCGGAACGCCGGGGTTATCTGTTGCTCGTAGATTCGGTACATCGGGAGAATCCACTGGATTGATTCGCGCCCCCTAGCGTTGGTACTACGTACCGCAGTGTAGCGGCGCTCTGGCGGCGTGTAATTGAACCGTTCACGGCTCTGTTTCCGGCACACGGTACTCACCGTCAGCGGTTTCTCTTTTATACTCGCCGTTCTTGGTCGAACCGGTCTATCAAGAAATTTAGGAAGCGAAGATCCAACTGTTTTTGGGCGGCTAATCAGATAATTATCGCGTTTTGATGTTTTTGTTTCATTTTCATCGTCGTTTACAAATTCTTGGTGATTGTAATTTTCCCATCTGTCCTTGTAATAGTCCTGCATAGAGGGATTTCCTGAAATCTCGTGAATTCGGGTCGTTTCCATGGAACCAGAGTATATGAGTTCTTGGACGCAGTTGGTGTGATGGAGTTTTGTTGCTACAGTTATTGCCGTTTCGTCGTTTTTATTTCGCAAATCGCTAGGAAGATGATATCGTTTTAAACAGTTTAAAATATTCCGTGTTATATCCGAATTTCCTGTCATTACAGCGTACAGTAACGCCGTGTTACCTTCCTAAACGACAAAAAAAATAATTAACAAACACAAATAATAATGAGCATTGTTTGGGTTAAACAGAGAAGGCGACTTCATTGAATTTTACCTTGTAAATCACTGTTCGGTTGTTAATAAGTTCATTTATTGTATTTGATTAATTTAACTCTAAATTAACATTAATATATTATTCAGCTTCTCAAATCAATAATGAGAAATCAACCTGAATTTGAAACTGAAGAAAACCTTTTTTGTAACCTATTAAAAAAACTAAAACAAACATAAAACGACATTTTTATTAAATAATCTATTTTTGTAAATAAATAACATGTAATAAATATGTAATACTCTATTATGTATATCTATCCTATGAAAGAATCTCCAAGGGGGAGCGCCAACCAACGCGGAACCGTCAAGCGCCAAAAGCAATAAGAGGGAGAGCGGGATTTGATGTTGCTTGCAGTCATTAACAGAAGAAGAAGGAACAGCAAATACCGTCGTTTCTGGTTTTGGGTACATCCCTTGTTGTCATGTAGACCAGTAATGGGAGAACAGTCCAAGTGTAAAATGAGTAAATCTGATAGGTGAAAAATATGTAAATATTGAGATGTGTGAAAAATATGTAAGTGAATGGATATAGTTTTGGCAAGCGACATGTCATTTTTGCTAGAACATTTTTTAATTGATGCTTTTTCTAATCGACTTTAGTAAACCACTTGATACATATAACGCAAATTTTTATTTCATTTAAATGGAGTTCGTTACGGCATGTAGTGCGACATTTGCATCAGAGCAGCCTTGGCGATCATCTGACCCTTCTTGCTCAGGGGATAACTAAAGGTGATAATAATTCAAATAAAAGTAAGTTAAATTCTATTATTCTACAGATCCCGGAAAAGTTCAACATCGATCCAAGTATTGTACCTTTCAGTAATGAATGTGATTGCGATATTACTTAGTATGTCATGGAAAGTCTAGTAATGTCATATAAGTATTGTAGATAAGAAGTGCCTCCACCGACATTGTAATCTTTGTTATCAGACATTTACTTTTCAATGTCATTATGAGCGACATTATATTCACTCACACTGACTGGAAACACGGCATTTTAGCAGATGGTTTGATATTCCTTCCATACCGAATTTTTTAGATTCGAAACACCCACACTTTATCAGTATTTTTGCTGCCACATTGAGTGAGTTTCTTAATGACCGTGTTGATGACAAAGTGCTTCGATGAGCTTATTTTCACTCTGAGACCCTATGCGTATGCAAGCGAGACTAGTGATTTCATTGATTTTATATATGTGGCTATTATCCAACAGGCTGATAAATTATAGGGAACAAAAATATCACTGGTGATGTTGACTCAAAAGAGTTTTGTAATGCTGTGAAATCTGATATGTATGATTTACAGTGCGCTTAGTAATCGATAATCAACTTAACACATATAGCCTGATTTTAATTTTTGGGCACCGATTCTGGGGAAATATACCAGGAAGCAGAGATGGACACGGGCCGGGCCAGGCTTGTCCGCATTCTAAATATTGGAAAGCCCGCTATTGTTGAATAATTATATTATCCAGTTAACAAAACACAACATTTAGTATTGTATTTGGTGATATTGTTTACGTGGTAACCCATGACGTTTCCATGACTTTCTTAGACGCTTTCTACAAGGTTCGGTTAGAAGCTTTTCATGTAGACAGCGAAGAAGCTCAAAAATGTTATTAGCTACTTCAGCCGGTGATGATCGGGGTTTCAACTGTAGAGTAAAACTCTGTGTGGGTGTAAGGAAGGACTTTATAGACTGAAATAACTCATCCCGTTTGGCGAAATTATCTTTTATATCATTTTGAAGTATTTGCCGTTTTGCTTCTTTCCTAGGGTGGGACATGAGGTCTATATCTATGTTTGTTGGGTTTAAATTTATTTTCGTGTCCATTGCTGATATCAATGGTGGAGAAGCAGATGTATTGATATTTATGTCCCTGACGCAATGTTGCAGCCAATTGCGTAGTTCATTACTGTCTGAATGTACTGGTTGTATGGTTGTACAGTCAGTAGATAAGGCAAGGGCATACAAGCATACAAATGCACCAGTCATATCCATTATGTTGCTTCGGGAATGGTGAAATGTAGGACTCATCAACATTCTAAGGTTCAGAGCTATGATTGATCTTGTGTACAAGATTGAGTAGTTTACAGATAGTATGGGTTGTACTGTGTAAAAGCTTTTGCGGAATTGCCCGGTTATTTTTCCTTATTTTTCCCGTAAAATACTCTGTAGTTGGTTTAGTAGGCGTAAGAGGCCGTATTATTGCTGTATCGGTGTTTTTTAGAGGACCTAAGAGCTATTTCTTCCGTATGTGTACTTTGGGGGACATGGTTGGTGATTCTATGGCAATTCTATGACGCAAAATAGCTAGATCCTCTTGAAACAGTAGTTACTATGACGACGGTTAACAGCTGAGCTGTATACGTGTCGATTTTCTTTGTTCTACGGTGCCTCTCAGTTCAGTCAACCAATCAGAGCGTTTTTACTGTTCTTGTACAGAAATTTCCTAGAAATCACGCAATGCTTTATGGGCAGTGTTATCATTCAGTCCTGAGCCAAGAAAGAACGGCTTTTGGAATATTTGTGCTTTTCTGCTTTTAGCCTAACACTAGTAGGCTTAATTATAAGGACATATATCCGTTATCACTGGGTAACTCAATGGTTAACAACTTACTCAATGCTTGGCTGGTCTTGTCGTGCATACTTTTATAACGTTATACTGCTATTTACTGTCGGTTATTCATTATATGGTTGATGAAATATTATATTTGGAATAACGAGAAATAACCCCGAAAACCCAATATTCTTGATATACCGAAGGTAAGAGAGACAGGTTACATATAACGATTGTGACTTATGTTAAAGTGGTTTGAAGTGAATCTAATGTTATCTGATAGACCCTACATGAGTCGGTCTGTGTTCCTTTTATATGTGACTAAAATCAGTGAAGATCGGCAGATCAGTGTGCAGTATTGTGCAGCATTGTGTATGAGTGAGACTGATAACGAAGCATTTCCTAAAGAATGCGCCATATATGTGAATTGTAACTAAGCCATATCGTTGCATGTAGTTTAAGTCATAGCTCTGTTTATATAGATAGAGCGCCACGTCCAAAAGGAACTGTTAATATTCCCCGAAGGTGAATAATATTGTCAGAGATTATATAATACTGTCAGTCGAATAATACATTAGGCTTACATAGCAATAAGATTAAGCCGTCGAAGTCAATCTCCCGGGTATATCCAGCGGGTGAATGATCGCGCACAGATTGGTTTCAACTAGTGTAGTGAATCAAATACTTGTCAGAGGCTAAAAGCGATTTATTATCTAGAAGACATCCTAATTTGGCGGGTTAAACTGCCAAAGGTCTGAAAGCGCGAACAATAACGGATATTGCTTCTGGATTGCGGTGTAAGCAATCTAGTCTAAAGTACCGGTACCGGTCGAACGGTAACCTGTACTGCTGTAACCAGTAGGCCTGACTGCCTGATCATCCGAACCGGTACTTACAGTACAGGTACAGCAGTATTATTCGATTTTGATAGTTATAGACCGGTAGGCCTTAATAATTAATCAGGGAGGGCCCGCCCTGGTTTTTTATTGAGATTTTACTTATTTCTGTCAGTTTTATTTATTTGTAGGCCAGTATTGAGCAGAAGGCGTGTAAGCTTGCTCAGTCTATACGGACAATTTGTAGGCTTGACTGTTGGCTAACTGTTGATTAGGTCTGAACGGATTGCAGTGCATGTAGAGTGTATGTCCGATAAAGAACGGTTAGGAAGTAGGGGCAGCCATAGCTGTAAGGTAAACCCCCATCTAAAGAATAAGTCGTACTGCTGGGTTAGAACGCATACTACTTAACCATTTCGGAGTCTGCATGTCCTGTGGTTTATTTAGGCTTGATAGTAGTCTGCCATCGTTTGGTCTGTACTTTGTTTGTGTAGTCTGTACGGGTAGCGTATAATTTTATTTAGATAATTTGTAGGCTGGATAGTTGTCTGGCTGTTGTTAGGTTTGAGGAAATTTCGGTGTGTGTAGAGTGTATGTCCGATAAAGAACGGTTAGGAAGTAGGGGCAGCCATAGCTGTAAGGTAAACCCCCATCTAAAGAATAAGTCGTACTACTGGGTTAGAACGCATACTACTTAACCATTTCGGAGTCTGCATATACCGTAGTTTGTTTAGGCTTGATAGTAGTCTGTCAGTATTTGGTCTGCATTTTGTTTGAGTAGTTTGTACGCGTAGCGTAATATTTATTATTCAGAGTTTATGCGATTATTCGCAACATTCATATCCCCAAGTTTATTCCTACAGTAATTGTGTTTGTTATACATACCGTTATAGTTAAACTAACCCCGGTACTACATCAGGGCTGCTCGGCGTAGGTAAAGACTGGAGATTTTGTGCTTTGGTCACTCCGGCAGATACCGTGGTTCTTTTAGCTGTTCAAGTATTTTTAACTACTAATTATTTGTTATACAAGTACTTGTACCTAATTTAGGGTTTAGTGTACAGTGCTTTCCGAAAGCAATTAGTGTGTAGGCAGTGTATTTGTGTTGTAAAGTGGTTAATAGGCACGTTGGTTCTGGTAGACCGCGGTAATTAACTTCTAGGTAGGGACACTCCGTGATACATAACGTAGTACCTATAGCGATACGGTTATAGGTCGTCAGGCGGTGGTATTTTCCTATCTGGACAGCGCAGTATATTTACTACTACTTATTATTTTCAAATACCGTAGTAACCTGTCCGTTGTAATAACCAGATATTCTAACCCTTTGTTAGGCTGGTTAGTAGACTTCTTGTAAAATTACCCTAAAAATTTGTATTTGTGTATTTGTAATTAAATTTTTGTGTTTATTTAGAGATTGTAATCTCAACCCGAATTGTACGTAATTTGTAGTATTAAGTAACTTAGGTAAATTAGAATTATTTGTTTTAGTGTCCAACAAGTAGCACTCCACTGAGAGCGCACAGCTTATGTGTAGTGACTCCCCCAGAAATAATAACATTTATTTCAAACATTGACAAAACCCATTAAACGGGTATATATATATTATAAATCAACTCAAACGATTTATAAATAGTAGGCCTGCCATATAACAATTAGGTCTCAATATCAGTTGGACTACTGCTTAAATAACGGCAATAAAGTAAGTTAAAGTAACCAAGTAACCCTTAAAATTCAGAAATTCAATTATTTAAAATAATTGATATACCGGTATTTACAATAGGCCTATTATATATTTATATACTTGTGCTGAAATCATACCTGTGTTCTGTAATTAATTCTAGTTAATAATTATACTTATATATACTATAAGTGTAAACTGCATACCGGTATCCACGATAGGCCTATTATATATTTATATATATTTGTGCTAAAATTATATACCGGTATTTTGTGAAAAACCTAGTCTGTAATAATACTTATATATACCATAAGCATACCGGTATTCTAATATTATATATCACGCTACACTGAGTAGCAGTATCGGTAATTAATTACTAGGCTAGCAGTTAACACTGAATTACTAGACTTGCTTAGACTGTAATATAGCAGTAGACATTCAACTGTGCAAACAAACATGTCTGATACTAAGCAGAACCTGTCAGACAGTTTATTAGATGTAACTATCTGCGACTCAGATAAGGGTGTAGAACCGTCCACACCTAAATTCAGTTCACCTCCCACTGTGAGGAAAGTCATCCCTCCAGCAGTAATAACAGAACCTAGGCTAGTCCAACATCGTAGGTCTATCATAGGCACTCGAGCCCAGGTCAAGCGGGACCAAGAAGCAGCGGAACAGCAACAACCCGCGAGCCAAGAACTTATTTCTCAGCGGCCCGACAGCTCCAGTAGTGAAGATACTGTAGAGCTGACACCCGAGCGCGGAGCAAGGATGACGGATGCGGTTTATTCGGATCCCCTTCTCATCCTTCCTGCAGCCGTACTCACTAGGTTATTGATCACGGTGGAAGAACACCAGATCGATTGGGCGAGAAGTAAGCGATCAACTAAAGATAGTTATGAGGGATACACAAGGGAAGAACTGAAGTCTATGGTCGAGTCACAATGGAACTTCCCCGGACCCGGACTCCCGTTTGATTTATCAGAAGCTGCCTGGGAAGACATACACCGGATGGGAGTAGCCAAGGAAACCATCGATCCAGCTGTGTGGAAGAGGTCCGCAGCCGGATACGCACAGGGATTCTTCAGCTCTATGGAGCGAGTAAAAGAACAACTGTTCCAACAACCTCAAGGACCTCAAGAGCAGGGACAACTGCTTTATCAAGTTAGAGAAAGAATTCTGCGAATCAGGCTAATATTATCAGCCTTTGAAGAGGCTTCTAAAAGAAGACAAGACACGTCGTTGCAAGTTGCCGTACAGACTTGGCTTCAACGGGTGAGTCGCCAGGTTCAAGGAACAGCTCAGTGGAAAGCTCAGCTGGAGGAGCGCTCAACCCATGGAGAATCAACAGACGCTACTTTTTCCCAAGTGGAAAGTGAAGCGACGGCAGAGAAACCGCATAAGAGGGATGCCATTGACATCTATCTGTCAGACTATCAGCGTTTTTTGGGAGACGAAGAGTTGAGGAGAAGGCTAGATGGACTTAGCCCTAATAGTGAAGGAGCCCAGCGTGTGTTGGACGCAATTGATGTGGATAGGTTAGCGGCGAACCAAGCTAAATTCGATGAACAACTCCGCATCGCTAGAGACCAAGAAGAAAGGGTGAAGAAAAAACGCATAGAAGACAGAAAGAAAGCAGCAGTAGCAGCGGCAGAAGCGGAACGAAAAGCGGTAGAAGTGGATAGAAAAGCGGCAGAGGCAGCGGCAGAGGCAAAATTGGCAGCGGCAGAGGCAAAAGCGGCAGCTGCAGCAGTAGAAGCCGAAAGAAAGGCGGCCGAAGCGGAAAGAAAGGTGGCAGCAGCAGAAGCGAAAAGAAAAGCAGCTGAAATGGAAAGAAAAGCGGCAATGGCAGCGGCAGAAGCAGAACGGATAGCGGCTGAAGAGATCGCCCAATTAGAATTGGAAAATATTCAGGAGAATCAAGACTGCATAAATAAACAGTTAACAGCTAGTAATATGCAGATGATGAATCGATCTACTCCCAAAAGACAAGGTTATACATCATCTGAGGAAGGCGATACCACCGACACTGAAGGCGGAGGAAATCGATCTCGCCTAAGCAGACGTAAAAGAACATCCCACCGTCAGAAATTGCCTGATTTGCCTCCAGCTGTTAGAAGGCAACTAAATAACAACTTAGGTAGTACAGAACCCACAGACCAAATAATTACAATAGAGAGACTCCCTACTATAGTAGATGAGCCTGAAATAATTAGGCCTGTTCCCGAAGCCACCCTTTCGGTCGTAGAGACACCTGTACTCCCTGAACCTACCTCTCAATTCCCTTTGCACAGCACTAAGCTACCTGTGCCCAGCAGAACAGCCCATGAGACAGTTCATGCCCTGGACTCCGAGCGAAATATTCATGATTTGTCGCCCGTTGTCCCTCGTCCGCCCGCTACAACGTTGGCGAATCCCGCTTCGGCGGTTGAATGGGTGGATGAGAGACGACGGGGGATGGATCTCCTGCTCGGACAGATGCAGGAGACCGTTCAGCAATTCAAGGGCACAGTAAGGGAAAGTAGATTAGAGTTGCAAGAAGTGCAGCAAAGTATCGCGTTAGAACGCGATAAATTAGTCACTTTACAAAAGGGTATACCACCACCCCCTGTAACAATGTGTCAACCTGTTAGGTCTGAAGTATTTCATGCGCAAGGTGTGGAGCCTACACGCATCTATACTGCTAGTGAAGTGGAAACCCCTATAGTAAACCCTATTAAGGGTAATTATAAACCTGTTGACAATGATATCCCATATAGACTTGATAATAATCCAAGAAATTTATATACCGATAACTCGATATTAAATAACACGATGGCCCAAGAAAGTTTTACGCGTCAAATGGCTAGAACCGAAGCCCGTCAAGCGGTAAAGGTGGGAGAGATCGTCAAGTTCAATGGAGATGAGATGAAATGGTTACCTTTTAATGAATATTACAAAGATAACATACAGAACTCTGTACTATCTAACGGAGAGAAACTCAGATACCTCATCGAATGCTTGGAAGGACCTCCCAAGTTAATGGCGTTAAAATTTATTGGACATCCAGATGGATTAAGACAAGTTTGGGATACATTAAACATCAGGTATGGTAATAGGACTAACATAGCTAGGTATTTATATGCGAAATTAATGGCGCCCCGAAAGTTTCTTAGCAGCGGGATTATAGAGTTTTCCGATGAGATTCAGGAGATCTGTAGACAATTAGATTGGCTAGGTAAGTCTCATGAATACCAGAATTCTATGGTTGTAGGAGCCTTAGCATCTACTTTGCCCAAGGGTGGAGTAGGTACACGCTGGGACAAGAAAGTGTTATATATGATGGAACAACAACGACGAGACCCTACCATGGCTGATCTCATGTCATTCTTAGATGGAGAAGTGAAATTACAGCTCCTAAGGCAGTCCAGAGAGAAGACACTGGAAAACAAGGTAAGTGAGAAACCCGTTTCTAGGAGAAGGGTAACACCAGTGTGTTATACAGACGACGGCGAAAGCCAGACTTCTCAAGGAGAGGATAGCGGGAAAGACACTAAAAGATCTTATTATGTCAATAAAACGCCTAAAGACCAGGTAAGTAAATTCAAGTCTCGAACCAATGACAGGAGAGAACAGGTAAGAAAAACTCCTCCTACGTCTCCCAAGAGAATTCAGGTGAGAAAGCCCGAGGAAAGAACGAACGTGCACCACACAGCACATGTTAAAGTAAGTAACATCAAGCCCAAATGTGTGCTGTGCGATGGGCCCCACCGTTTAAGTGCGTGTGATGAATTCCTGAGGAAATCTCTAAAGGACAGACGTGAAGTCATGTGGGATAAGCGGTTGTGTTATAATTGCCTCAGACGAGGACACCAACGGCGAACCTGTTACTCCGACGCAAGGTGTGCAAAGTGCGGTGCGAAACATCATATCTTGTTGCACACTGAATTCGAGCGAAATAGTCCGAGTCAGGTGAGTGATTCCGAACTACATGTCCAATTCAGTGATGTGAACGACACTGATCAATCTGAGATGGAAGGATTCTATACGGACGAGTTCTCCGACGAAAACGAATCCTGTTACATGATAAATACCGCAGTGTATCGAGCACTCACTTATGAAAAAGATACAGACAGCGACCTCACCCTAACTACTTCAGATCAACAACAATCTTGGAAAGCGCCAACTTCAAATGTAGGAATCCGAGAATTTCCTGTAGTCCAGTTACGGGTCCACGGACCTCAGAAGAGCTATATAGTGAACGCCCTCCTGGACTCCGGCAGCACAGGAACATTCATCGATAAAGAACTAGCCGAAGACATCTTTGCTGGACAACCCAAGTTCCGAACCAAGCTAAACATGTCAGGGATCATGCAGGTTTGGAAATCTGCTGTGGCTGCCGACTATTATATAGGTGAGTTGTCCACTCCACAGGATAAACTAGGAGAACACAGTATAAGGTCAGTCAAAATGGTGGCAATAAAGAACTTCGCTACCACCCAAGTGGAACCTTATAATTGGGACGAAGATGATCATGCCCAACAACTTAACATTCCTAGATTCGACACTGATTATCCTGGAGTACAAATATTAATCGGTCAAAACGCGCATGAGGCGCTGGAGACATTGGAGAAACGACCTGCTCAACCGCAACCACTTCAGACCTATGCGGTAAGAACTAGAGTAGGTTGGTACCTTACTGGACCTTCCCGAAGAACGCTCAGAGAAAGACTGCTTCAAGATCGCGTCTGCCAGTTGAGTGAATGGGAAGATGATACTAGTGAGGGAGACGACCCAACTGAGGGAACACCATACTCCTCAGATAATGACGATATTAGCTCCAATGTAGATCAATGGAGATATTGCCCCAAGAAGTTTAATCCAACTGACATCGCTTCCAGAGGAGCAACTCCTCAAGAACTGACAGATACTACAGACCGGTTAGGTGAACCCGACTTCCTGAGTAAGGAGGATGAATGGCCTCCCCATCTTACTCCGACTGAGATTAGACCAGCCAAGGGAGCGGAGAAAGTCAAACCTAAAACCCGGACGGGTGGATCGGAATTATTTGAACCCGGGATAGATCTGTCGGTATTACATATTGCCAGGGACGACGCCGTGGATCTGGACCTCCCCACCGCGAGTGGATCCTTCATGAAGATCAGAGAGAGCGATTGGAGCTCTGGAACATCAGACGTCTCGCAGGGACTCTCACCTCTCCTGCAGGGAGCGACGGACCACTATAGCTCCTGGAATCGGCTTTGTAAGGCCGTCGTGTACCTATAGCGATGTTTCTATCGTCACTATTCCAGGACGAAGAGGAAACCTGGAATTGTATTCGGGATGCAGCGACTCAATCACCCAGTCGGTCGTTTGTGCTTAAAGGAAGGGAATGGAGGACTCTCCGGAAACTGTGGAAGGCAAGATTCTCTTCCCACGACCACCTCCCTAATCCTTCAAACATCTAGGGACTCCATAACGTAACAACATATGGAGTGGGTGTGTGACCATATTACTTTATATTTGTATTTGTTTTATTTTTATATTTATGTATGTATTATTATGTAATTTTATTTTAATCGTTTTATTTAATTTTATTTAGTAGTATGGTATTTTAGAGATTATTTAGTAGATTAGTGCAATATATATTCGCGTTTATTATTTAATTACGTATATTATATATTTAGTGCGACGGCGAGAAATAATTCTTTTTCTCTTTCCTTACTGCCCGTATCATATTATAAATACGTGACTACAGTAAGATGAAATTTCCGTACTTATTAAAGTACAATAAAGCCACTACTATATTTAAGTATTATTGGTAGGCAGAGTATTAGGAATGCAAAGTTCAGATCCTCGTGTCTCGGCTAAACCAAGCTCTGGGTAGACCTTGGAAACGACTTGCCTCTTCACACTGACATTGCTTCGTGCGATATTGCTCTCATACCGTGTATTAAATAATACATATAGTAGCGTGATGTCCCTTTAACAGTAGCGTAAAACGCAAAATAAATCTGTTAAACCCTTTGACCATCTGCAATTCTAGTCGATTAAGATATCGCGGCACCCACCGATATACTTGAAAGACAAAATTCTAGAATCAGTGGTTAACGTCCCCAGACAAGTTCTGGAATAAATTGGTGCCCATCTCAAATATTAATTATTTAATATTTGCAAATCTAATAAATCAAAATCTGTAAAATTCAGATCCTTCAACAATTCTAGTCAATTAAGACATCGTAGCATTTACCGATATTCTTAAAAAGACAATTTTCATAGAATTAAGGATCTTGTGTCCCCAGACATGTTCTAGAATCAAAACATGTCAATTTAATTATCAAATAATAAAATTTCAGGGAATAAATTTAAATTCATGCCTTTTAATGAATTTAATAAATTGCCATTTTTACGCAATTTATAACATTCCCAAAATTCCATTAATTAATAGATCAAGGGAGCGGAGATTTATCTTCTTATGCGTATGAGTGTGCGAAAGTCTCCCAAACATAGTCAATAGCCGATAAAATTCATAAAGCCATATATAAAACAGGACATTGACCATTAAATAATTACTATTAAATAACATTCCAGATCTGTATGCATTGGAATTACCCTAATTCTACCGCTAGCTTTGCATAATGTCACCATAGCAACAACCACGCTAGAATTAGAATTGAGTTAAAAGAACAATAGAAAGCTTGTCCCATTGAATAGCATAGGGAATAAATAGCGCACTGCTAGTATCCAAGGATACATGATAATAACGTGACATTCTGGAAGGCACTGACTAACGGACAAGTGACCCGAGTGTGTGTAATTTGTGACAAGTTGTGTGTGTGGTATTTGTGAGTTTATAGGCGAATGTTACTACTAAGGTGTGTTTACAGTAGCGAGTCGCAATTGTGAAAGTAACCCTAACTCTCCAGTAAGAACCTGAGGTGTATCTAAGCCTTTGGGACGGACAGTCGAGTGACTTGTGCCGGTTGTCGTTGTCGTTGTGCGGCTACGTCGTTGGCGAAAGTACAGCGGCGACGACACATCGGCGCTGAGTATCTCGCACTGTCCGGGGGCTGATTGGGGTGGGCAGCGACGCTCTCTAGCCTAAATATAAACTCATTATAATATTAATAAACTCATATATAGCAGATATGACGGAGTTGATAGAAGATGGTCTTGGTATCAGGGAGCGATATACTCTACTTTCAAGCGTTTGTTGATAGCTTGATACGCGGTGATACTAGTCCAACTACTACGGAGGATGATGGTCGTTATATCGAACCTACGATTTCCTGGAAGTAACTTACGCGTGAATTGGACTATGGAAAATTCACCGCTCGCTATACGCATCGTAATGGTACGTATATGGACTTCTTGACTACTGGTCATCCTATTGATTTACACGACATCGACGATATAGACACCGAAAGGGAAATGGTTTTATTTAAATATCATACCCAGCGGAGTCGAAACGATAAATCGAGAATAGAACACGAGAACTCTATTCGAAACAGACTCGAGAGGGAAGACGTTGAAGAACCTGATAAACGTCGCGACTTCAACGACTATCTAGAATTCCTAAGAGAGACCTATCTCAATATTGCCAGTCAACAAAACCTCGAAACTCGATATCCTCAAGGTATGCATCCAGACCCTATGATGGAACTCAAACGGCTCTATTTTACGATGATGTATCTTACCGCCGATCGACCGCTACCTGTCGTTCCAGATAGCTTCGAACAGATGGAGGAATATTGTAAAACTGGAGAGCGATCACCCGCGTTTCCCCTTCAAGACGTGCGTCTTTGGTATTATTACGATAAATGCCCTAGACCCAGCCAATAAACGGAAAGACATAAACATCCACGGAAACGTTGTGTTAAACACAGTTGTGCTCGTTATATTTACTGGAGTTTCGAGCGAAACTTGTTTGACGTATCACCTATGCTCACTCGGCTCGAACGATCCTGGAGTAAACCTACGATCAGAGTCCCGGAATACTCGGTCAAACCTCCTCATTCCTTAGTTGGACCTCAGACCTGCGATCCTGGTGGTGTCGCGGATCCTCGCGGACTGTATTCACTGTTCAAAGATCTAGTGCTACCCTAACAATTAATCGGTAACACTCCGACAGTGATTTCTAGCTAGCCGCCCATCTTACCTAGCCGGATTGTGACGCGGACACCTAATATCACTATCCAACCGTATGGTCGTCCCCATTTAACGCGATACAACCCTTCATCAAGGTGAAGGAGAGCGTTGTACGAAACGAGTTAAACGCTATTCTATAAAGATCAAAAAAGAAACCTGCGTTTGTTCAGATAAACGTAAGTTATAACAGTAAGTCCAATCGATAAACGAATTGGCCTTATCTCAGTTCGATTGGGAAATCTCGAATCTCTAAGAAGATATCAAGCTTAGAAAACCCTATTCTCTGCGAGAGTTTTGGACGAACGTATCCCATGACAAGCGGAGGAAAATCAGCTCGAGGAGAAGCATATCGAAATGGACGAGACATCGACCGTAAACCCAAACCTTCTAATGCAATTGTATTGCACCCTTTACCCAGGAGTTATAGCCTTTCTAGTAAAGTGGCTCGCCCCAAAGAGAAAAGGACTCTTGCTGGCCTCGGGAAACTGCGTGAACGCCGTCCGCGCAAGAAAAACTAACTGTTTAGAGTATCTTTATGTTTTAGAAACTGTGATTTTTATATTTTATAGACTGAAAATCCCATTTTCTGGGAGCGGTGTAAAAGCTTTTGCGGAATTGCCCGGTTATTTTTCCTTATTTTTCCCGTAAAATACTCTGTAGTTGGTTTAGTAGGCGTAAGAGGCCGTATTATTGCTGTATCGGTGTTTTTTAGAGGACCTAAGAGCTATTTCTTCCGTATGTGTACTTTGGGGGACATGGTTGGTGATTCTATGGCAATTCTATGACGCAAAATAGCTAGATCCTCTTGAAACAGTAGTTACTATGACGACGGTTAACAGCTGAGCTGTATACGTGTCGATTTTCTTTGTTCTACGGTGCCTCTCAGTTCAGTCAACCAATCAGAGCGTTTTTACTGTTCTTGTACAGAAATTTCCTAGAAATCACGCAATGCTTTATGGGCAGTGTTATCATTCAGTCCTGAGCCAAGAAAGAACGGCTTTTGGAATATTTGTGCTTTTCTGCTTTTAGCCTAACACTAGTAGGCTTAATTATAAGGACATATATCCGTTATCACTGGGTAACTCAATGGTTAACAACTTACTCAATGCTTGGCTGGTCTTGTCGTGCATACTTTTATAACGTTATACTGCTATTTACTGTCAGTTATTCATTATATGGTTGATGAAATATTATATTTGGAATAACGAGAAATAACCCCGAAAACCCAATATTCTTGATATACCGAAGGTAAGAGAGACAGGTTACATATAACGATTGTGACTTATGTTAAAGTGGTTTGAAGTGAATCTAATGTTATCTGATAGACCCTACATGAGTCGGTCTGTGTTCCTTTTATATGTGACTAAAATCAGTGAAGATCGGCAGATCAGTGTGCAGTATTGTGCAGCATTGTGTATGAGTGAGACTGATAACGAAGCATTTCCTAAAGAATGCGCCATATATGTGAATTGTAACTAAGCCATATCGTTGCATGTAGTTTAAGTCATAGCTCTGTTTATATAGATAGAGCGCCACGTCCAAAAGGAACTGTTAATATTCCCCGAAGGTGAATAATATTGTCAGAGATTATATAATACTGTCAGTCGAATAATACATTAGGCTTACATAGCAATAAGATTAAGCCGTCGAAGTCAATCTCCCGGGTATATCCAGCGGGTGAATGATCGCGCACAGATTGGTTTCAACTAGTGTAGTGAATCAAATACTTGTCAGAGGCTAAAAGCGATTTATTATCTAGAAGACATCCTAATTTGGCGGGTTAAACTGCCAAAGGTCTGAAAGCGCGAACATACTGTTTGCTGCTGTTTTGTTCATGCTGCATAGTGTATAAACTGATTTGGTTTGATTATCTGCTTCATGTAGAACGAAGTGGGATCTGATGCATTCAGGAAATAGCATTAGTGGCATTGTAGCTGTGTTACAGACACAAGTAATATAGGAAATAGCGCTGGACACATCGAAGTTGAACTGATTCAGTTTATCACACAGTGCAGAGTCAATGCACGCGACACTATCTACACTGCGATCAAGTATGGAAAGAAAAGAGTCCACAATAAGAGTGGACAGAAATTGGTCCTCTTTAAAGTAAGCCCAGTCTGGGTCACATGGCTTAAAGGAGAACCAATCCCCGCTCCCTAGGCTGTGATGTGGCTGCACATACTACTGCTTCATCATGAAATTATTGCAGCAATCAGATCAGTATACGATGGTTCGACAACATTTGTGTCTACTGTTGACGGTGACACATAACCATTTGAAGTGTTATGGGGCGTCTTCCAGGGAGACACACTTGCACCATTCTTGTTCATAATTGTTGTTGACTATGTTCTACGCATGTCCTTAGATCATCATAATGATGATGGGGTGATGATAACTCCACCTACTGGCTCCAGAAGTCGAGGAAATCCTGCCAAGTACCTAACTGATCTAGACTTTGCTGATGACTTAGGAGTACTCTCAGAATCACTAGAGGGAGCCCAGCGGCTCCTCAGCTCATTAGAACATGCTGCTTCTAGTGTTGGTCATTTTATTAACTCCAGAAAGACCAAAATTTTGACAGTTAACTTTGAAAGTCCTCAGGAAGTCTCTGATCGGATGAGCATAAGCTCAAAAGATGGTATGCTTGAGCATGTGGATGACTTTTGTTACCTGGGATCATGGATCCGGAAGTCAGGTGAGGACCTTCGAATACGTAAGGGAAAGGCATGGGCAGCCTTGAATAGGCTTTCCAGGATTTGAAAGTCACCGAGAATTTATCGGAAACTTAAGGTCCGATTATTTAGAGCAGCAGTAGTTCCAGTACACCTCTATGGGAGTCCATGCTGGGCTCTAACTGCTGAGGACACCAAATCTCTGGATGGCACATTCACAAGAATATTACGCCGGGTTCATTGTGTCAAGTACAATGCACACATCTCCAACGAGACACTATATAACATTGCAGGTGACTCATTGGTTCCCCCAAGCTTGACACTAGAACAAAATCGCCTCCGCTTTGCAGGACATTGCTTTCGCCGTGAGGACCAGCCAGTGCATAATCTTGTACTTTGGCAGCCTCATGGAGTGAATAAGCATGGTGGACAGCCCATGACTTTCTTGAGACGCATCTTAAAGGACACTGGCCTTGAAGATGCGGATAATCTAGCAAATGTCATGGGTGATAGGGAGTTGTGGCGGAGCAATTTTGTCGATAAGCCGGCACAGCATTCTTAAAAATGCAGCTGCAATGCAGCATGCCGATCCTAGTAGTAGTAGTAAGGTCAGGGTAAACTGGCACAAATTCAACATCTGATGAGCCTGATTCTGTAGTTAAAAGATTACCATCTGGAATTTCAGTGACATCACGAACCTTATTATTGGAAATAACATTGGAGGAACTGTCACAGGACTTATTCATATGACGCACAGAATTATTTTTCTTATTTTTCTTCTTCTTTGATTTCCGTAATTTATCCCTACTGTGTTTGTTGACTGCTGCCACTGATACATCTTTTATGTGTTCCACTGAATTACCAGGTCGCTGCTTGTCAATGGGATTCATAACAACACTTTTATCAAAGGGATTCATCATACCGACCCCAGGGGAAACAGCTGGACCTAAAGGCAATTCAAGTTTGCAGGAGTCTGACATTGTCTTGCATGGTTTGCTTTGGGTTTCTGTATTATCTGGTTTACATGAAACTTGTGATCTACCCTCTAGTTTAGTCATGTTATTGGCTAGTAACGCATGTTTGTTTAAGAAATCCTCCCCATTATACAGTATGAACTACTGTATGTAGCTGACTCAACTGTGGCAGAAATAGGGGTGATTTTGACTGGCACATTGTATGACTCAGAATTTGAGTTAAACTTGTTGCTGGAACAAGTACCAAGACTTTCACTATTAGTAACATTACATTCACTACTGTAAGAAACAAACCCTCTTACTGTATTAATGCCAAATGAGGCTGATTTTGGGGTTATGATATCAGGCATATTAGATGATTCAGAAGTTGGGTTAAACTTGAAACTTGTACCAGGATCAAAACTATCCCCGCTGGGATTGCAGTAGTGCCCGTCCAGAGCTGGGTCACAATTTGTAACATTAACAGAACCTACCCAGTTAGATTTAAACCATTACAAATATTGACCTTGCTACAGCTGGGGGAGATTTTAGTATTACTCCTTAAAACCCAGCTACCATCATCCATCAAGTCCTTTACATAGGTGTTCGCGCTTTTAGACCTTTAGCAGTTTAACCTGCCAATTTTAATTGTCTTTTTTGTATATCAATTATTTAATGTACTGAAGTTACATCAGCCGAAGCCAGCCTGTGCGCGACCATTCACCCACAGTTAAGGGAGACTGGATTCGGATGCTTTGATAGTGATTGCAGTGTAGACCTACTGTATTATTCGATTGATCGTTAATATATAATCTCTGACAATATATTTACTTTCGGGGAAATATTAACAGTTCCTTTAGGACGTGGCGCTTTAAGTATAAAACAGAGTTATGACTTATACTAATCACAACTGGATGGCTACTGAGTTTCGTAAAAAGCGCATTCTTTAGGAGATGCTTTATTAACCTTCACACTACTTCACACTACTGCGCACTGATCTGCCAACCGTCACTGAATTTGATCATATATAAGGAGGATCGCAACTGACACATGTAGGGATCATGAAATAGCATTTAATTCACACAAAAACCACTATAATGTAAGTCGCAGTTGCTACCGGTAAACCTGTTCCTCTAACCTTCAGTAATCAAGAAGATTGGGGGTTTTATGATTATTCATCGGTATTCTCCAAATATATCAGCAAAATACACCAACATAACAATTAATAACAGAAGTAAAATAATGCGGTGAACAGTCAGTATGTGTTGCTTATGCAGTGTTCCATGTGCAGCAATGTTGACTTGCGGTGTGATGCGGTGTGCTGCGTAGTTGAAATGCGTTGCGTTAATAGTTTTACGTTCTTGTAATCAAAGCCATCTGATGTTTCTGATGTTTAGGTCAAAGTCTGAAACTTCCAACACAGAAGTACAGAAGAATTTCCAAGCAGTTCTCTCGCTCAGAAAGGTAAACAAAGACCGTAATGCATTGCGCGGTTTTCCGTAGGCCTCTGTACAAGATAAAATGAAAATCGCTCTGATTGGCTGAGCTGAGCGAGCTGAACAAAGAGATGTTCCACGTTTACAGTAAATCAGCTGACAGATTTCGTCATCTGAGTTCCAGTCTTTTAGAGTATTAAGTGCATTGCGGCAGAAAATGGCTTGTTATGTCTGCTAAAACACCCACACGGTACATTGCGGAGAAAATGGCTTGTTATGTCCGCTAAAACACCTACACGGTATATTGCGGAGAAAATGACTGGTTATATCCGCAAAAGCTTTTACAATAGGGCATATCAAATGTTTCAGGCAGTGCCTTTAAAAACAGGCCACCACCATTACAAACTGAGTTAGTAGCATTATCTACCCTAGAAGTGATGTTAATATCTGTACGAGGACTGTCCAGGACAGATGAGAAGCAACCAATTGAAGGACGTTCAGCTGTGACTTTTGGGCCCACAGTCTGTATGCCAAAATTGTCTGGTATAAGCATTGGAGGTGAACCTTGGCTCCTGGTGTGAGGTCGATTTGCCTGACTTTTCCACCAAAATTGCTTCCAGTTTCTAGGACCCCTCTTACCATTGGGTTGGTGGATGTCCTGCTGGAGAACCAACTTGCCATCAGGTTGACAGGTGCCCTGAGAATGTTTCGAGTCGCCATCGAATCCATGGGATTGGTCGAAATCCCAGGGATTAGCCGAGTTGCCGTTAGATAGGTGGACATCCTGGGGTTGGACCGAGTTGCCATTCGATAGGTGGACATCCTGGGGTTTAACCGAGTCAAAATCGGATTGGTGGATGTCCTGGAGTTTAACCGAGTTGCCGTTCGATAGGTGGACATCCTGGGGTTTAACCGAGTCGCCATCGGATTGTTGAATGTCCTGGGGTTTTACCGAGTTGCAGTTCGATAGGTGGACATCCTGGGGATTAACTGAGTCACCATCGTATTGGTGGATATCCTGGGCTTTTACCGAGTTGCCATTAGATAGGTGGACATCCTGGGGTTGAACGGAGTTGCCGTTTGATAGGTGGACATCCTGGGGTTTAACCGAGTCACCATCGGATTGGTGGATGTCCTGGGGTTTAACCGAGTTGCCATTCGATAGGTGGACATCCTGGGGTTTAACCGAGTCGCCTTCGGATTGGTGGATGTCCTGGGGTTTTACTGAGTTGCCGTTCGATAGGTGGACATCCTGGGGTTTAACCGAGTCACCATCGTATTGGTGGATATCCTGGGCTTTTACCGAGTGGACATCCCGGGGTTGAACCGAGTTGCCATTCGATAGGTGTACATCCTGGGATTTAACTGAGACGCCATCGGATTGGTGGATGTCCTGGGGTTTTACCGAGTTACCATTCGATAGGTGGACATCCCGGAGTTTAAGCGATTCGCCATCGGATTGGTGGATGCCCTGGGGTTTTACTGAGTTGCCGTTCGATAGGTGGACATCCTGGGGTTTAACTGAGTCGCCATCGGATTGGTGGACATCCTGGGGTTTAACTGATTCGCTTTCGGAATGGCGGAGAACCCCGGGTTTAACAGTGTTACTGTCGGATTGTTGGGTGTCGTGGTGTTTGACCGAATTGCTGTTCGATAGATGGACATCCCGGGGTTTAACTGAGTTGCCGTTTGATAGATGGACATCCCAGGGTTTAACTGAGTCACTTTTGGAATGGCGGACATCCCAGGGTTTAACCTTGTTGCCATTGCATTGTTGGATGACCTTGGGTTTAACTGAGTTGCCATCCGAATGGCGGACATCCTGGGGTTTAGCCGAGTCGCCATCCGATTGGTGGATGTCCTGGGGTTTAACTGAGTAGCAGTCGGATTGGTGGATGTCATGGTCACGGGGTTTAACCGGGTTGCCGTTAGATAGGTGGACATCCTGGAGTATAACTGAGTCGCCATCGGTTTGGTGGATTGACTGGTTTTACCGAGTTGCCTTCGGATTGGTGGATATCCCGGGGTTTAACTGAGTTGCTGCCGGATTGGTGGACATCCTTTGGCTTGCTGACAGGTAAGCGATTCACAACAGGGTGGGATGATGGTGCGCCAGCTAGGCGTTCTGTGGCTTTTCTAAGATTGGATCGTGGTGGAGTTCTTAGGAGTGTCATAATATGTGTAAAAGTCTTCACATATGTCGCTTATAAAATAACAATCCAATAGCCAGCAATCCACAATCAGACCAAAACGCAAAGTATCAGGCAGGTATAGGTAGTGCATGCAAGCATATAATACAGTATTATACGAGTGATGTTTGGAGTGACAAGTGACGTTTGGTTGGATGGCGATCAATGACAAACTGATACCGGATCCTGGTGTCTCATCCATTGCCCCAATTTCGATCCTTAAAACTATATCTTGTGATTGTTATGCGCCTGTTCTACCAATCGATGCGGCTGCTCTATAGCCGCTCTACCATGTACTACTACTACTAGGATCGGCATGCTGCATTGCAGCTGCATTTTTAAGAATGCTGTGCCGGCTTATCGACAAAATTGCACCGCCACAACTCCCTATCACCCATGACATTTGCTAGATCATCCGCATCTTCAAGGCCAGTGTCCTTTAAGATGCGTCTCAAGAAAGTCATGGGCTGTCCACCATGCTTATTCACTCCATGAGGCTGCCAAAGTACAAGATTATGCACTGGCTGGTCCTCACGGGGAAAGCAATGTCCTGCAAAGCGGAGGCGATTTTGTTCTAGTGTCAAGCTTGGGGGAACCAATGAGACACCTCCAATGTTATATAGTGTCTGGTTGGAGAAGTGTGCATTGTACTTGACACAATGAACCCGGCGTAGCATTCTTGTGAATGTGCCATCCAGAGATTTGGTGTCCTCAGCAGTTAGAGCCCAGCATGGACTCCCATAGAGGAGTACTGGAACTACTGCTGCTCTAAATAATCGGACCTTAAGTTTCCGATTAATTTTTGGTGACTTCCAAATCCTGGAAAGCCTATTCAAGGCTGCCCAAGCCTTTCCCTTACGTATTCGAAAGTCCTCACCTGACTTCCGGATCTATGATCCCAGGTAACAGAAGTCATCCACATGCTCAAGCATACCATCTTTTGAGCTTATGCTCATCCGATCAGAGACTTGCTGAGGACTTTCAAAGTTAACTGTCAAAATTTTGGTCTTTCTGGAGTTAATAAAAAGACCAACACTAGAAGCAGCATGTTCTAATGAGCTGAGGAGTGGGCTCCCTCTAGTGATTCTGAGAGTACTCCTAAGTCATCAGCAAAGTCTAGATCAGTTAGGTACTTGGCAGGATTTCCTCGACTTCTGGAGCCAGTAGGTGGAGTTATCATCACCCCATCATCATTATGATGATCTAAGGACATGCGTAGAACATAGTCAACAACAATTATGAACGAGAATGGTGCAAGTGTGTCTCCCTGGAGGACGCCCCATAACACGACAAATGGTTCTGTGTCACCGTCAACAGTAGACACAAATGTTGTCGAACCATCGTATACTGATCTGATTGCTGCAATAATTTCATCAGGAATCCCATATAATGAAAGTATGCTGAACATACGTGAGCGAGAGACTGAATCAAAGGCCTTGAAGAAGTCAACAAAGATAACAGCCAGATGCCTGTCTTTCTTTTTTGAAAACTCTTCAATTATCCTTCTAAGTGCCAAAATGGGCTCCATGGTCCCACGACCTTTACGGAACCCATTCTGATTTCCACGGAGCAGTCTCTCAATGGAATCCCTGATGCGATTTAATAGAATTCTATTGTATAGCTTTGCAGCAATCGAGATCAATGAGATTCCCCGAAAAGAACCATAGAGTGTTAGGTGTACCATGTACTACAATATGAACCTGCACCACTTCAAAGTGTAAAAATAAATACAATGTTTAAAGCAATGTTCAAAGCAATATTTTAAATAAATAATTTAATAAACATACAACTCTTCTAGCTGATTGTTTAACTTTCGTAATACCAGTAATGGAGAATATTTGGGATAGATACCCAGATAGGTACGCAGTAAAGAATGATGGCACATTGAATCTACTGTACCTATTTTCTGCAAACGTTGGATAGATAAACGTCAAAATTTGCATTTGAAAGGAGAAAACTAACTCATCTAATTAAATGAAAAACTAAATGTGATTAATAAACACCCAGTGATGATATAATTGTTTGCTTTTATAAATAGTTACATAAATAATCTAAAGTTTAATAGTTCGCATATCTTAATAAACATCCCAAAGGCCAGAATTTATGATTAATAATGTTGCTATGGGAACTAATCTTCTAGAAATCTTATTCAGAATAATTAACAAGAGCTGTGGCAATAGGTGCAAGGTCGCAGATATCTCAAAATAAAACCTTGTATGCCGGTTGCTATGGAAACTTAGATTAAGTGCTTTATAAAAAGTTCCCCAAAGGTGCCGAAGTGGCACCCGACGGATTTTGATCACTCTAAGGTCCAACTAAAGTTTAAGCAAATAAAAATGCGTGATGACCCAAAGTTACGGTGGACCCCTCTGTCTACCTGACTATACACAAAATATTAAAAATAGCAAAGTCTAGCTAGTATATCATTTTTGTAATTAAAAAAACACAATTAATTAGTACTACAAGTTTCAAAATTTTTTTGAAAATAGCTAACTGTATATCACACGGTGTGATATACAGAGAATATCACCTGTTCTAGGAGTGATATACGATATATATCAACCTGAAGCAAATAAACTTGTAGAACTACCGAGGCCGAAGGCCGAGGTTGTTATACAAAGTTTATTTGCTGAAGGTTGATATATATCGTATATCACTCCTAGAACAGGTGATATTCTGTTTATCACATGTGTTCAAACTTATTGAACACGAAAAGGGCCATCCTGCATAATAAGATAAAGCGAACCTCGCTCCACAATTTCGTAAATTTCCTCTCGATTTTTTTTTATTATAGCTACTACATACTTGATGCTTTTTGTATAGAAATCGTTCTAGAATATGCTAGCTATTTATTTTGAAAAAATGAACCCTCAGTTACAAATATTTTTTATTCCAGAATAGATTTTGGAAAAATATCTTGATTATATTTTAAACACATGGGAACGATTAATTATACACCACCTAAGGCCTCGTTCACACTAAAAGAGTCAAAGTCAAAAGGAAATAAATGTAGCTAATGTAGAAATAATAAATAATAATACATTACATACAGTAATATAATACATAAAGCAGATAAGGGCATTCTATAAAAAATTATATTGTGTTTTATATTTTTGTCTTTGGACTTTGACTCGGTAGTGTGAACGTGGCCTAAGAATGTTTGGAATTGCTTATTTTTTTTGGTTTAAGAACAAGTTCGCTTCCGGTATTATATAAAAAATGTTCTAGAAATTGTTCGAGAACTTTTTTTTATATTTAATAACGAACTTTGTGTAGGGCCTACACAAAATATTAAAAATAGTACAATCTAGCTAGTATATCATTTTTGTAATTTAAAACACGCAATTAATTAGTAATACTGTACAAGTTTCAAATAATTGTATAACACTAACTGTATATCACACGGTGTTATATCAATATATCAACTGCTAAATATAAGTGAGAACATGTGATAAATCAAAATATCAAATTGTTGTAAAAAACAACTTGTCTCTTTTTGAATGGCCTCAAAATACAGCTTATTAGGCCGTGTATATATAGTAGGCCATGGGAGCGTTATGAAATGCTATATCTCAAAAACGGCACGACAGATTTGGATAAAAATTTAGCAGCGGTTTTCTGTCATCCATATCTATCGTTTTATAAAATAAAAAGATTGCCTCCAGGGGTATGATACATACCCCTGCCCCCACCACCACCCCCACCTCCCCAAACCCTCCCTATAAATATCGTAATATCTAAATGTTCAGTACACTACTGTTGTACAGTTCTCACAAATCAGAACTGTAGGCCTACAACAGTTCCCCCCCATTTACACCACATTAGCCTTGCACGTACCCACCGACCCCACCGTAGACCAACATTCCCTAAAAAGATGTAGGATGTTACCTCATCGTTTGTATTTCTTTACAATCACCTGCACCTCGAAAAGTAACATTTAACATTTAGCCATATAATAAGTTTCGGTTAAGTTAATAGGTTTAGCCGGTTTATTTTCGGAATTTGAATTAACCGGATGGTACATAGCCACCGGCTGGGGTAACCATTGGCCTCCGCTGAGCCGAAACCCAGCCGATATTCAACAGAAACGCCAGGAAAGCGAGTAAAATAGCAACGAAGATCTTCAGGTTGACGACTTCCATCTTATCGTAGAGACTCTTAGATTCCGTTTCAAAAATAATACAAAAGCTGAAACAATCGCTGGAGATGATATTCTGTATGTTAAATGTTGCTATGTTTATGTTAAAATGGGTTCCCATTTATAATTTATCCGTAAATGAAATCAACACAAAAACACAACAGATGGGCAGTATTGACCGTGCGTTTTAATTGGTGATTATAAGAAGTTTTCTTAAAGTATCATCATTAACATTCCCCGTTGAGTGGATTTTACGCAATTAAATAAGTGAAACAAATGACTTTGGCAATTAAATGAAAACATAAGTGCTGTTGTGCAATCGAACATACAAACTTGCTGTACTTGTTAAAATGCAACTGTTTAACTGACAGGCTGAATGTATGTTTATCCGAAATTTACAACATTATAATAACAAACAAAACCTAATGCAAAATCGGCAAATATCTGCCGTTTTGTAGATGAACCAAATATTAGCGTTTGTTGCTTTACCTTACTTATTTAACCAATTTTTATTATTTACCTTGTCTACGTGGTTGACATCAAAGTCGAGGGCATTGAGGTACGTGTCCACCAATCCGAGACGTTCATTAATAACTGCGTGTATAAAGGCATTCCTTCCCCAACGATCGCATAAACCCACTCGGGCCCCCCGTTCCAACAGCATACGGGCCAGACTCACGCCCCATCGCCTCTCATCGATGAAGCAGCACAGACTGAGGGGCGAGCGCTTCTGTTCGTCTGTCTGATTCACATCGGCCCCGGCGTCAACCAGTCGACGAACCAAATGGAAATGACCCTTTTTTATGACGTAAGTCAAAGTCAGCTGACTTTCGACGCCCATTAATTACTATGTTATTGTTTTCTGAATATATTAAATCAAAACAATGTCACCATGACCCGTAATATAGTGTCATTTTCTGATAACACGGACAAATCTTTATCATATTATTTGAAATATGAAACAAAAACTATTTCAACTCTCCGTCGATGTCATCAGGAATTTTCGACTGTGGCGTTAAATTTTAAGCGTTTAAAAAAATGTCTTTCGCGAAATTTCACCCTTCGTATTGCCGCCATTCTTCACATTATCATCGGTTTGTACATGTCATTGAAAAGTTTGCGTTACAAAGATTCGAATTAAGGAGACATTGTCTGAGTTACTTTGAGAAACAGCTAAGATATATGTGTTCAAACATTACAAAACTTATCACTCGCTGCAGGCTATTTTTTATATTTAATAATTACACAATGTTCCGTAACATTTTGTGTAAGTATATGTAGCCACGCAACATGGGCACACCATTAAAGCACACCTTCTCATGGGATAAATAATACGTTCTAGAATCTGAAAGAAACTCAATCACGCAAAAGACACTTTTTGAAACGCCTAGAAAAAATTTAAAGATAAAAAAGGAAATCCTATGAATCGGTGAGATGAACTACAGTTCCGGCTTCATGGGGTCATAGACGGTGAGTGGAACTAGTTGTGTTTCAAATTTCAAGCAATAGGATAAAGATTTAGAAAAAGTTGGGGGGGGGGGGGGGGGGGGGGGGGGGGGGTCCGTGTCATCAGAAAATGACACTCATTTTACGGCGATGGTGTAATAATGACAATAATTGAACAACAATTTACTAAATATTTATCAGCCAGCCAGCAGTATAGTATGACTATAAACTAAGTCACAGAGATCATTGAGTTTTCGAGGACCCTCGATCTGGAATTCTGTGCCACTAGAGATACGCAATAAAAAATAAAAATCGTCTTTTACGTCAAACTTAGAAAACCACTTATTTTCAGAGTTATACAGAATTCAGAATACAGAATATAGGCCTACATTAGAAATTTCAAACGGACCAGGCACCCCCCCCCCCCCCCCCCCACCTGTTGGTTCTGGCCACCACAGCAAGACGGCACTAGCCTGGCTATTAGTCTTCTGTGGTGGTCGTCTCACACTATAAATTTTTTTTATTTTTTTTTAAATATTGATTAAATTTTATTGGTTAATGTTGTTAATATGTATTTGTTAAAATTTGTATATGTAACCAGCAGAAAGAAATAAATATCAATTCAATTCAGTCGTATGGTTTTATAACTAATTAGACAGTCTTATCAACAATTCAATCTTTTCAACAATAATAATTGTATACAATAGATAATGTATAATATGAATAAAACGTATAACTTTATAATTATCGCTAAGTTACAAATGTACAGTAGGTGGGATTGTAACTGAATTCATCATTACCAAAGATTGTAATTTTTAATAAAGTTATACTAATTTGTTAGATAACTTACAATCACACATTGCGTTGGATGTCTAATTTTTAAGAAATTTCATCAATTAACCATGCATAGGCGATAGGCCTACTAAATAGAGATAGTAAAGTCCAAATTATTGAAACGAAACATTTAGTAACAGAATGTTTGTAACAGTCAAGCTTAAACATCTGACTCGCAATAGGCCTAGTCGCCTAGTCGCTTTATGTAATAAAACAACATTGGCAATGAATGATTTAGTTATTACCACAAGGCCTGGCGCTTAGGCCCATTAAGCCACTGCAGATTTGAATGATCTTAATATGAAGGTAATTAATGTGGCCTTGCACGCGATATACAATAGTTCTACCGTTCAATCGCTCTTGCAATATATCATTGTTGGTTATTAACAATGATATAGGGAAACGTGAAATTGTGTAGTCGAGTGTTTTATAATTATTGCATAGTTTACAGTGTGATATAAGCAAAATTTGGGCAAACTTTCAAGTTATTAATGAATATAACAATTACTACCGTCAATTAACTAAAAACTAATAGACCTGCGTGTATATGTGTACATCGTACATTTTCAATCACCCATTTTATCATAGCTATGTTGACGCTTGACTGAGTTATTCAAAGCAATTTTCTATTTTTTTCCTTGATATTGAAAGAATATAACAACAACCTTAATGAGCTACAGTGCATTGTCTGGATGCATGTTTAACCAGTAATTCATAACATATTGAGCCCCCAGATTGCCTGATAGATGCTTTTCCGATTTGCAACAATATACATTCTAAATCTATATATATTGCACAGATAGGGGGGGAAACTGGACACAATAAAAATTCATCCCTCTCCAGGGGAAATTCGACGCAAATAACAGCTGATTTTTCTCAAAAATAAAACTGCAACCTGTTCTATTGTGCTTAGTTTATTGTTTTGGTTAAAATAACGTGCCACTGTCCTTTCCCTAAATTGAGAATTTAACATTGAGGCGGGATATTAATTCGCCAAGGCGGGTTTTGCGTCCAGTCCCCCCCCCCCCCCCCTGTCTCATATTGCAACAATATTTTAGCCTTTGGTTCCTCCGAGCCATTAGTCCATGTATGATCAAAAGCAACTTCTCTAGTGATCGCATTTGTCCCAATAACAATTATTATACATAATGCTGAATTGGACCTTTATCATGAATTACAAACAGCGATACTGATAAGGTAACATGCACTACACAGAGTGCACCTACTAAATACATTCAATGTGTTGCTAATGCACAAGTCATGACAATATTGACATTTTTCGTATCTCATCACTATTGGCTGCCTATGCAGTGCAATGTGCTGTGCATTGGTACAGTACAAAGTATGAACCTGATGAAGTAGTGTGAGCAAATAGCTGTACAGAGCTTTAATGTATAGCGGTGTAACTATCAATCATAGTTCACTCACCGTAAAAGTAATTATTATAATCTTTTAACATTTTATAATATTCACAGTGATCACAAACGTAATCTTTTTAACCCATGCACGGTGTGTCGATTCACATTCTCTAGAGGCAATATCACAATAATGATGTGCCCCAGACAAAGAGTGGCTATCTCCAGTAAGTTTGCTTTGTGACGTTATCTCGTTTTAACTCGAAATATAGCCTGCCATGAGCGAAATGGCTCATCTGTCATCTACTCATTGCATTATTTTTTTGGCATTTTAATCTGTTGCAACGTTATATTTTCAGCTGTTTTGTGTAATTTCGATCATCTGGGTTCCTATTATTTTCATGTACTTGATGTTCTTGAAAGTGTCTTTATAACTACATGGGTATTTAAGGTATGCTTCAGTTCAGATGATGGGCCACATTACCATTTATACATTATTGCTTGTACTGGACTCTAAAGGCCGCCTGTCTTGGTATTGGATATACTGTAGCTATGCTATAAGTTTCAGTTTTATATTCATTTCCAACTTGACTGGCCATTGACAAATGACCTTCTGTCCAGCAGTCAAGTCCCCACATCACTGCAAAGTGCAAACAGGTATTGTGGTAATTATTATGGTCAAAGGGAATTCTCCTTGAGTTTAGGGCCATATTCTTACCACATTTCTGACCCTCAGGTAGCTGACTGGATAACTGGAACTAAAAATACGACCTCTGAGTTTGTTTGATGCAAGAGTAACAGAATCAGGTAGTATACCACTTCAGACTTTACTAAAATGTTAGCAGAAGTTTCTACTCCTGACCAAACTTTTGTATGTAAGTCAGGTCAGTGTCCTCAGGTCGGCCACACTATGGTAGCAATGCGGTACAACCTATAGCTGTCAGGGTCAGTCCATTAGGGGAGCTAGACCAGAACTAGTAGATACTTCACCAAATTAGTAGTTTCAGACTAGGCGAGTCCTCTGGGCACAATTGAAGGCTATGGTAAGGAAATGCAATACATTTGTGCAATAGTAAATCATTGTTGTAACATTTGATGTACATGCCATGACAACAGTAATGTTGCTACAGGCTACAGTCCAACTAATGCAATAGAGCCAGTGTAAGCAGTCGATTTTTATGAAGATCTGACTTATAAAGGATATTTTGAAACACAATGTCAAAGTCATGCTGGTGACTGAAAGCGCAAATTGGACCAGAATATGTCAGGCAGGGATTCCAGTTTGAATAGAAATGGGAGCTTCCTTTTAGACCTCTAATTGACTAATGAATTGAAATCGAGGAAACCACATTCTAAAAGTAAAATAGGAATCTGTGGGCCTTTTAATACGCAAATTGAACCAACCAAAGCACCAACCAACCAAACTGGATTATGTCCATATCAGTGTCGGTCACAATAGAAAGGGACCTTATGAAATATTTTTCAAAATTTGTTTTATTGGCTTTTTAGATTGGAGATTACTGGAGATTTCAAATATTCAAGCGGTTTTTCAAGATCTCTTTTAGTTCTCAAGTTATGGGACAAAGTATGCGGCAGGGTTTGATCGAGCGGGTAAAAAATTTGTAAAAATTTAAATTACGTGTAAGTTGAAGTATTTGTTGATGTTTCTAAATTTTATTGTTTTTTTCGGTATTAAAATGTCCACTATACACAACAAATTTAAAAAAAATGTTATTTGAATTTTTATTTTTTCCTGAAATGATATACATTTCAGGGCCTTCGCGCAGCACGTAAGTGTACAATCTTGAAAAATATTTGAAAATTATGGATTTTCGCGATTGTCAATATAATTATATTACTATCTACCATTATTATAATTAATAATTACATAATTAATATATGGAATCAGCAAAATGCTGTCACATTTTCATTATTATCACTATTATCGATACCAACAAGCTCCTCAAGTTCTTCCAGATCTGCTAATTAATAGTATTAAGTTAAAGAATTAAATTTCACTTCCATAATTTAAGATAGAGTTGCAAAAATATAACATTAACGATAACAAAAACAGATGTCCAGATAGTAAAACCAAAAACAGATGTCCAGATAACATAAACACAACTTTGAATTTCTCTCATACCAATATTTTTTATTGCAAAAAATTGTCCAATCTTTAAACGCGTTTTTCTCAGAACTATGAAATATGTCATTAGGTACCTTTCTATTGTGACCGCCACGGCCTCAACTAAAAGTGAAGAAACCGCATTATTAACTGCGGGGTACATAGCTCGTTCAACCTAATTGGTTCGGACTTCAGAATCATAACTGCAGATCTCATCAGGCTTAGTTTGAGATTTAAGCGAACCTACAGTAGAACAAGCAAGCAAATCAACTATGACTAGGAGAAACTTCGAACTGACATTTTAGTGTAAAGGATAACTACTCAGTTGTAGAAGAAGAGTTAGTCCCGCTCCAAATTGCTCCGCTTGCTACACAACGCTCAGCTCTGTTCGATAAGATTGCGGTCTCGTTAGAGCTACCTATTTTGCGGGCCGCGAGCCAATAAGAAACGTTGCATCTGGCATTCTCCCACTCCGTTGCTGTGGGTATGGGGGTAAGCAGTCCCAACCCCAGTGCGTTTGCTTCTGTGAATTGAATTTAATTGCAAGTGGTCAAGGAAGCCCGCAGCGCATAGCAATAGCTCTTTGCATCTTATCATATTTATTTTATACTTGATTAATATTGCTTTTGTTTTGTGTACAATTTCTTATCATTGTGGGGCGAGCCACGAAGTGAACGAAGCCTTAGAATATGGGTGCCATTAACGCTTCATGTCAGGTCAGGTATTCTAGGTCATTGATCAAGAAAACTTGCCACCTCCATGCAGCATAAAGGAGGTGCCACCTGTAGCTGCATAGACCCTCTTACTAGGGCAAATCTGGTCCTGTAACTAGGACCCCCTTCGTTCTGGGATAAGGACGCCCTTGGTCCTGGATTAAGGACCCATATACTTGGCTGCAGGGGTATATGGCCTGACCAGGCAGATCTATCAATGGCTGGTTAGGAGCAGAGTGTTCTCATGTCCACTCTGAGAGCACTTCACTGCGACCTGCACCTGGCAGCAAGGGTACAGGGCATGACCCAGCAGATGAGCTGCAACAGCCAATGGTGGGTCATGTATGCCAGAGTAGATATGGGTGATGGGCCTCATATCTGACTCCATTGCGACACCCACCCTGTGGAATGGCAAACGAGGGTGTGGTATTTGCCCCGAGAGCTGACTCGGCAAAAAAGCACCCCCCAACCCCCACTATGGATTACATTAGCAATGCGGAGGTCCGGCCACTAGAGGCCAGTGGAATTACCGGACACAATCGGCCTCACAGGCGTCAGTTAACTCCTGACCGGCAGCCTGTCTCACCCCCTACTGGAGAGAGAGCAGCCAACAATTGTTTGAGTCCCTTTCCTGATGACCTTTCTGGCCCATACCCTGGGTCACCAGGGAGGCCAGATTGTGATAGGGAGAGGGATTCTGGAGTTGGAGGCTACTCTCATGTTCCACCCCGACCAACAAAGCCATTCGTGAAGCTGAGGCAAGTCACTAGACTAGCCTCAGTAAACACCCTAACACTCGGGTCCCCAATGCGACAAGGTGAGCTGACTGCCTTGGCAGATAAGCTCTCTCTTAGTGCAGTGGGTGTTCAAGAGCACCGAATGCAGACTGGACAGACTGATGAGGTTCTGATTAAGGACATGGGGAGCGGTTGGCGACTCGCCCTCGCTTCAGCAGATGATAGTGGCAATGGTGGAATTGGTCTATTGATGAATCCAACTGCACATGCAGCATTGGACAAAATAGACCAAATCTCTAACCGCATCATCCGTTGCCACTTCTCATGTTCTGGAAGACTGGCTAAGAAGTTTCCTAAGGTGGTTCTGATTGTGTGCTACTCTCCAACTAGTGTTGCCCCTGTAGAGGAGGTGGAAAATTTCTACCACAATCTACAAGCAGCTACTGATGGAGTGGATCAGCATGCATTCTTAACATTCCTGGGAGACTTTAATGCAAGTCTGCATCAATCACCTACATCGCCCTGGGTCTATAGCAATAGTGTTAACCGAAATTCTGTCCATCTTCAGGATTTTATCTCTGGAAATGGATTGTTTTCGGCTGGAACCCAGTTCAAGAAGCGAACTGGAAAGCTATGGACTCATAGTGGACCCAGTGGTCACAAGTCCCAGATAGACCATATTCTGTTTCGTAGGAAATACAGGAGCTCTATACAAGACTGTAATGCATTTACACTTCGACCCTTCTCCAGTGATCACCGCCTTATTGTGGCCAAGGTAAGACTTAGTCTGCGTGCTAGCAGAACAACGAAATCTGCCTTGCCGCGGCATGACTGGTCCTCTCTGTTGCAACAGCCAAGTGTGAGATCCAGCTTCACACTACAGCTGAGCAACAGGTATGAGGCTCTTGCCTCTGAGGCGGCAGATCACTGTGAGGGCTATACTGCCTTTACAGAAGCAGTTAAGTTAGCAGCTGCAGAAACAGTTCCTGTATACCCTCGAAACAGGAAAAGGGCCCCCTGGACTGACAACTAAATTCAGAAGTGCCGAAATGACCTTCATAAGGCACAGAAAGAGTCCCGACTCAAACAGACTACAGCGGCCAAGAATGCAGTTAAGGCTGCATCTATGTCCCTGAACAGGCAGTACTCTGTTAGTCTGCAGGAGCTAATAAACCAACAGGTTGATGCCATCAATGATGCTGACGACAGCAGGCAATCATCCCAGGCATGGAAATCGATCAATCTGCTTACTGGGCGGAAAAGCCAACCAACCACCAAGGTTAAGGCTGAATCACCAGCCGATCGCCTCAATGGTTGGAAAGCCCACTTTGAAAAGCTCCTCAATAATGACAGGGTATTGCCTGATAACTTTATAGAAGTAAAAGTGTCTGAGTCTGTACTCCCAGATATTCCCATTGGCGATATCTCCTTTGCAGAAGTGAAGACTGCTGCAAAGAGCATTAAGACCACTCGTGCCAGTGGAGTAGATGGTGTTCCCCCTGAGGTCTTTAAAATACCTGAGTGTTTAAAGCTCATCTATCCCATCATAGTAGACATGTACCGAACAACAAGAGTCCCACAAGAAATGAAAACAAATAAGTTGGTGCCAGTTCCCAAGAAGGGCAACCTAACACTCTATGGTTCTTTTCGGGGAATCTCATCGATCTCGATTGCTGCAATGCTATACAATAGGATTCTATTAAATCGCATCAGGGATCCCATTGAGAGACTGCTCCGTGGAAATCAGAATGGATTCCGTAAAGGTCGTGGGACCATGGAGCCCATTTTGGCACTTAGAAGGATAATTGAAGAGTTATCAAAAAAGAAAGACAGGCATCTGGCTGTTATCTTTGTTGACTTCTTCAAGGCCTTTGATTCAGTCTCTCGGTCACGTATGTTCAGCATACTTTCATTATATGGGATTCCTGATGAAATTATTGCAGCAATCAGATCAGTATACGATGGTTCGACAACATTTGTGTCTACTGTTGACGGTGACACAGAACCATTTGAAGTGTTATGGGGCGTCCTCCAAGGAGACACACTTGCACCATTCTTGTTCATTATTGTGGTTGACTATGTTCTACGCATGTCCTTAGATCATCATAATGATGATGGTGTGATGATAACTCCACCTACTGGCTCCAGAAGTCGAGGAAATCCTGCCAAGTACCTAACTGATCTAGACTTTGCTGATGACTTAGGAGTACTCTCAGAATCATTAGAGGGAGCCCAACGGCTCCTCAGCTCATTAGAACATGCTGCTTCTAGTGTTGGTCTTTTTATTAACTCCAGAAAGACCAAAATTCTGACAGTTAACTTTGAAAGTCCTCAGCAAGTCTCTGATCGGATGAGCATAAGCTCAAAGGATGGTATACTTGAGCATGTGGACGACTTCTGTTACCTGGGATCATGGATCCGGAAGTCAGGTGAAGACCTTCGAATACGTAAGGGAAAGGCATGGGCAGCCTTGAATAGGCTTTCCAGGATTTGGAAGTCACCTAGAATTAATCGGAAACTTAAGGTCCGATTATTTAGAGCAGCAGTAGTTCCAGTACTCCTCTACGGGAGTCCATGCTGGGCTCTAACTGCTGAGGACACCAAATCTCTGGATGGCACATTCACAAGAATGCTACGCCGGGTTCATTGTGTCAAGTACAATGCACACATCTCCAACCAGACACTATATAACATTGGAGGTGTCTCATTGGTTCCCCCAAGCTTGACACTAGAACAAAATCGCCTCCGCTTTGCAGGACATTGCTTTCGCCGTGAGGACAAGCCAGTGCATAATCTTGTACTTTGGCAGCCTCATGGAGTGAATAAGCATGGTGGACAGCCCATGACTTTCTTGAGACGCATCTTAAAGGACACTGGCCTTAAAGATGCGGATGATCTACCAAATGTCATGGGTGATAGGGAGTTGTGGCGGTGCAATTTTGTTGACAAGCCGGCACAGCATTCTTAAAAATGCAGCTGCAATGCAGCATGCCGATCCTAGTAGTAGAATATGGGTGCCATTAACGAGTTGTCCGTCGTCGTAAATTTTTGATCGCTAATAACTCGGTTATTCCTTGATGAAATTAAACGAAACTTGGTGCGTATGTAGACCGTAAAAGTTTAGAAAGAATCGGAAGTTTGGTAAAACGAACGAACGCAACGAGTTTACAGTGGATACGATTATCCAACTGCCATAAATCAGCAATTTACACTCACAGTTTCTAGAATTTGCATAGTAATAAAGGTCGTTAGTCTCCGTTTAGGAAAATTATTTTAAGACATAACAGGACGAGCGCAACGAGGCTAATGAATGAGAAGAGTATTGCAAGACTAAAAATGTCATACAGTACTTAACTTAAATAGCCATTGTTAGAATATAGAAGGTATAGAAGGAATAGAAGGTTTACAAATGACAGTGACAGTAAAAGTGTGTTGCAAACAACAATCTTCATCATATTTATCAATCAATACTGCAATAGATTGGACACAAACACTTCTTCTACCCAACAGATTGGACACAAACACTTCTTCTACCCAATTGATTGGACACAAACACTTCTTCTACCCAATTGATTGGACACAAACACTTTTTCTACCCGATAGATTGGACACAAACACTTCTTCTACCCAATAGATTGGACACAAACACTTCTTCTACCCAATTGATTGGACACAAACACTTCTTCTACCCAATTGATTGGACACAAACACCTCTTCTACCCAATTGATTGGACACAAACACTTCTTCTACCCGATAGATTGGACACAAACACTTCTTCTACCCAATAGATTGGACACAAACACTTCTTCTACCCAATAGATTGGACACAAACACTTCTTCTACCCAATAGATTGGACACAAACACTTCTTCTACCCAATAGATTGGACACAAACACTTCTTCTACCCAATAGATTGGACACAAACACTTCTTCTACCCAATAGATTGGACACAGACACTTCTTCTACCCAATAGATTGGAGACAAACACTTCTTCTACCCAATAGATTGAAGACAAACACTTATTCTACCCGATAGATTGGACACAAACACTTCTTCTACCCAATTGATTGGACACAAACACTTCTTCTACCCAATAGATTGGACACAAACACTTCTTCTACCCGATAGATTGGACACAAACACTTCTTCTACCCAATTGATTGGACACAAACACTTCTTCTACCCAATAGATTGGTGACAAACACTTCTTCTACCCAATTGATTGGACACAAACACTTCTTCTACCCAATAGATTGGACACAAACACTTCTTCTACCCAATAGATTGGGCACAAACACTTCTTCTACCCAATAGATTGGACACAAACACTTCTTCAACCCAATAGATTGGACACAAACACTTCTTCTACCCAATAGATTGGACACAAACACTTCTTCTACCCAATTGATTGGACACAAACACTTCTTCTACCCAATAGATTGGACACAAACACTTCTTCTACCCGATAGATTGGACACAAACACTTCTTCTACCCAATAGATTGTAGACAAACACTTCTTCTACCCGATAGATTGGACACAAACACTTCTTCTACCCAATTGATTGGACACAAACACTTCTTCTACCCAATAGATTGGACACAAACACTTCTTCTACCCGATAGATTGGACACAAACACTTCTTCTACCCAATTGATTGGACACAAACACTTCTTCTACCCAATAGATTGGACACAAACACTTCTTCTACCCGATAGATTGGACACAAACACTTCTTCTACCCGATAGATTGGACACAAACACTTCTTCTACCCAATAGATTGGACACAAACACTTCTTCTACCCAATAGATTGGACACAAACACTTCTTCTACCCGATTGATTGGAGACAAACACTTCTTCTACCCGTTTGATTGGAGACAAACACTTCTTCTACCCAATAGATTGGACACAAACACTTCTTCTACCCAATAGATTGGACACAAACACTTCTTCTACCCAATAGATTGGACACAAACACTTCTTCTACCCAATAGATTGGACACAAACACTTCTTCTACCCGATTGATTGGAGACAAACACTTCTTCTACCCAATAGATTGGACACAAACACTTCTTCTACCCAATAGATTGGACACAAACACTTCTTCTACCCAATAGATTGGACACAAACACTTCTTCTACCCAATAGATTGGACACAAACACTTCTTCTACCCGATTGATTGGAGACAAACACTTCTTCTGCCCAATTGATTGGACACAAACACTTCTTCTACCCAATAGATTGGACACAAACACTTCTTCTACCCGATAGATTGGACACAAACACTTCTTCTACCCAATTGATTGGACACAAACACTTCTTCTACCCAATAGATTGGACACAAACACTTCTTCTACCCAATAGATTGGACACAAACACTTCTTCTACCCGATTGATTGGAGACAAACACTTCTTCTACCCAATAGATTGGACACAAACACTTCTTCTACCCAATAGATTGGACACAAACACTTCTTCTACCCAATAGATTGGACACAAACACTTCTTCTACCCAATAGATTGGACACAAACACTTCTTCTACCCGATTGATTGGAGACAAACACTTCTTCTACCCAATTGATTGGACACAAACACTTCTTCTACCCAATAGATTGGACACAAACACTTCTTCTACCCGATAGATTGGACACAAACACTTCTTCTACCCAATAGATTGGACACAAACACTTCTTCTACCCAATAGATTGGACACAAACACTTCTTCTACCCGATTGATTGGAGACAAACACTTCTTCTACCCGATTGATTGGAGACAAACACTTCTTCTACCCAATTGATTGGAGACAAACACTTCTTCTACCCGATATGTTTTGACAACGAATCAAGATATGGAATGGAAAAGATTTTAAATATTTTCAAAAAATCCTGTTCTCTTTACAATCCTCCAAATCCACCAGGAACATAAGCTTTACTTGTAGATGGACTGCTTATAGTTTGTTTCCTACTTTGTGATTGTTTATTTAGGATGGGTGTACCTATCTTCCTGACCCTTTTACCTTTCGCTTTTATTGCTGGCTCGCAGTTTGAAGTGGATTAGGATTTGATAAGTCATCTATTGCTCTAGCAATAACAGTTGCCTTATGCTTAGCTATTTTTGCAGCTTTTTCTTTATCCTTTGAAGCTCGTTTGAGGTCTTTTCGAACAGACAAATTGACAGAGGGAACCGCATGGTTGTGGGTGGATAGTCGATTCAATGTTTCCTGTCTTCCAGCAACTCCTGAATTAAATTATGCAACAACAATTATGCTGCTCAACACAGCCAGCTTTACTTGTTGCTTTCCAAAGAATCTGTATTTTGGAACTCGAACCCAAATCAACGAGTGAAATGACTCATTCTGGTTTTGAGTGTAACCAGGTAACCAGGTAAACACCTTTCAAGAAGTTTGTCCTGTAAACCCCGTACTGTATGCGACCCCGTAAACCCGAAAATTTTTGTTAAAACTATTTGTATCCCCATCACTGACAAATTTGTAGAAATCTAGACTATGGTATGGTTCATACATTTTATCTTTAGATCTATTAAATATTTAAAGCATGATATTGGACTCCATGGTACCACTTGATTCTGTAAATCTTACTTTACATTCATCACAAGAATGCTGGTGAGTTTCTAACTAAACTAACGCTATTACATATTTTTGATCTAATACCATAGTCAAGGACTTGTCCTGTTTCCATAGAGATTACAAAACCGGCACCATAATGGCACATTATTTACTCCTTTACTCAGAACCTTACGAGCCCGAATCATGTTAGCTCCAACAACTTCCTCGTTAATGTTTGTAATTTCATCAACCATTGAGCAGAAAGTAGACTTGGATAAATTACAGGGCATGTCCATAAACTCACTCAATGTATAAATTACTTCGCAGCCAAGATCTAGCTTACTCATGGAAAAAAAAACAGTATGTTTAACTCATGGCTGGCTTCGCGTTGTGTTGACTCATTGGTGTTACCACAAGTAAACTCATGTGAAAAGTTGCATTCTGAGCAAGTAAAGACCATCTGACTGTCAATACCTACCACACATAGTGTTTCAGATAGGATGTTACCATTGCAGCCTCCTGACTTATGTGCTGACTCAATACTTGACATACAGTATAAGACTATTAATATGGCCTATTCGAATACCTGATGTCATGCTTAGCTGCATGCTGATGTAGTGTTTCCAGTTTCTTCACTACCTTTGGTAGAACAGCCTTAGTCTTAGCAACCCAAGCTACTACTAGTAATACTACTAGGATCGGCATGCTGCATTGCAGCTGCATTTTTATGAATGCTGTGCCGGCTTGTCGACAAAATTGCGCCGCCACAACTCCCTATCACCCATGACATTTGCTAGATCATACGCATCTTCAAGGCCAGTGTCATTTAAGATGCGGCTCAAGAATGTCATGGGCTGTCCATCATGCGTATTCACTCCATGAGGCTGCCAAAGCACAAGATTATGCACTGGCTGGTCCTCACGGCGAAAGCAATGTCCTGCAAAGCGGAGGCGGCTTTGTTTTAGTGTGAAGTTTGGGAGAACCAATGAGACACCTCCATTGTTATATAGTGTCTGGTTGGAGATGTGTGCATTATACTTAATACAATGAACCCGGCGTAGCATTCTTGTGAATGTGCCATCCAGAGATTTTGTGTCCTCTGCAGTTAGAGCCCAGCATGGACTCCCATAGAGGAGTACTGGAACTACTGCTGCTCTAAATAATCGGACCTTAAGTTTCCGATTAATTCTCTGTGACTTCCAAATTCTGGAAAGCCTATTCAAGGCTGCCCATGCCTTTCCCTTACGTATTCGAAGGTCCTCACCTGACTTCCGGATCCATGATCCCAGGTAACAGAAGTCGTCCACATGCTCAGGCATAACATCCTTTGAGCATATGCTCATGCGGTCAGAGACTTGCTGAGGACTTTCAAAGTTAGCTGTCAAAATTTTTGTCTTTTTGGAGATAATAAAAAGACCAACAATAGAAGCAGCCTGTTCTAATGAGCTGAGGGGCCGTTTGGCTCCCTCTAGTGATTCAGAGATAACTCCTAAGTCATCAGCAAAGTCTAGATCAGTTAGGTACTTGGCAGGATTTCCTCGACTTCTGGAGCCAGTAGATGGGAGTTACCATCACCCCATCATAATTATGATTATCTAAGGACATTTGAAAGACGCAAGTGTGTCTCCTGAGGGGCAACCAAATATTGAACTGAGCTGATCATTTCCTGGGTCAGCTGATGTGATGATAGCTTATATCAGCGCACTGTTGCAGTGCTCAGAGTTGCAAAGCATGTTCTTAATAATTAGAAATGAAAAATATGGATAAAATGTACCTCTTTATATTGATTATGTACTCATTGAAATTAGGAGATTAGGGGACTATAATAACTAATATTCATATTTCGTATTAATATAGTTCGTTCCCCGCACATGGTTCGCTTATTGTTACTAAATTAACTGTAAGTCAAAAACTACATAGAATTTTTGAAAACGGTTTTCATCACCAAATTCACCATTAAATTCTGGTTTAGAAATGGTGATAAAAAATATCGACTACCCCCCCCCCCCCCCCCCCCCCCCTTAAATTATCAACTTGTGCGACGTCTGTTTGCTAGCTGCCTCCAATTGTTTTACCAGGCAGAGTTTTAAGGAAATAAAAGATGGTTATAATTATTATTATAAAACCGTTTTGAAGTACTCCAGGCAACGGGTGAAGACGAGTCTGCTGATACTATCAACCAAAATATAATAAAAGTCCAATAATTGAATCAACCAATACGCATATTCCCCAGAAACCCAAAAGAGAACAGTATGACCCATGGCAAGACTCTGAGGTTACTTGTAAGAGAGAATATCTTAAGATATCCTACCGAGTAAGAGCTGAACAACCAACAGCCGAAACCATCCGCAACATTAAGAAAGCTAAGGAAGATCTCAAAGTGGTATATAACGCCAGACTGGAGAAGTACATGCTGGTCAAAATTGCCGCAAATTACCGTTGTTTAATTATGTATCTTAATGAAAAGGTTGTGTGAAGGGGCGTCAAAAAGCTGATAGTCCAGAAGAACATGTTGGTAATTGGAAAAATCACCTCTGGAGCTTACTTGGGCAGCCAGATTCTGAAAAGGGAAAAGTGTACTTTTATATTCGAGTGAGACCTGGACACTGATTGTTCGCGCTTTCAGACCTTTAGCAGTTTAACCTTCCAATTTTAGGTGTCCTCTTGTTTATAAATCGACTTTAGCCTATAACAAGTATTTAGTGCACATAAAGTTACATTAGCCCGTAGCCGAAGCCAGTCTATGCGCGATCATTCACCCACTGTTAAGGGAGACTGGATTCGGATGCTTTGAAATGATTGCGGTGCAGACCTACTGTATTATTCGATTGATCGTTACTATATAATCTCTGACAATATTATTCACTTTCGGGGAAATATTAACAGTTCCTTTAGGACGTGGCGCTTTAAGTATAAAACAGAGTTATGACTTATACTAAACACAACGAGATGGCCAATGAGTTTCGTAAATAGCGCATTCTTTAGGAGATGCTTTATTATCTGTCACACTACTTCACACTACTTCACATTGATCTGCCGACCGTCACTGAATTTGATCATATATAAGGAGGATAGCAACTGACACATGTAGGGATTATGAAATAGCATTTAATTCACACAAAAACCACTATAATGTAAGTCGCAATTGCTACAGGTAACCGGTCCCTCTTACCTTCAGTAATCAATAAGATTGGGGGTTTTATGATTATTTATCGGTATTCTCCAAATATAACAACATATCCATCAACATATAACAATTAATAACAGACAGTAAATAATGCGGTGAAAGAAGCACAGTATCGGTAGTACTGCGGTCAGTCCAGTAATGCGTTGCAGGTATGACCAGGTATGAGTTGCACAGTAATGTTCCCAGTGTATCCAGGTGTTATTCAGTGTATCCAGATAATAGATTTACGTTCTTCTAATCAAAGCCATCTAATGTTTGGCCAAAGTCTGAAACTTCTACAGAAGCACAGAAGAATTCTAAGCCGATGTTCCGAGGCTCAGAAAAAGGTAAAAAAAAACCGTAATGCATTGCGCAGTTTTACATAGGCCCTTGTCCAACATAAAATGAAAATAGCTCTGATTGGCTGAGCAGAACAAAGATAGGTTCCACGTTTACAGTAAATCAGCTGACAGATTTCGTCATCTGAGTTCCAGTCTTTTAGAGTATTAGGCGCATTGCGGCAGAAAATGGCTTGTTATGTCCGCTAAAGCACCTACACGGTACATTGCGGAGAAAATGGCTTGTTATGTCCGCTAAAGCACCTACACGGTATATTGCGGAGAAAAATGACTTGTTATGTCCGCAAAAGCACTCGAATAACGAATGGTTTTACACAAGTGTACTAGAGGCCTTTGTAGTGCTTCTCTTATAAAGGCAGTACAAAATAAACGTAAAAGCGCCGAGATTTATTGTACAATACCACCAGTGTCAACAACCAAACGCAGACAACGATTCAGATGGTGCCGCTGGTGTAATAAAGGGGTCTTACAGTACAGATCTATTATTCAGGCGACCATAGCAGAACCATCCACCGGCTAAGCCATGTATAGACAAGCTTGAAAAGTATACTGGACTTTGGGAGGAACGAAATTGTGACAACCATGGAGAATAGGGAAGTCTGGAAGGACCTCATTTCCACTGCCTGAGCTCACTTTAGTAGTGAGTGGTAAGTATTGTAGTTTCGATGCGAGTTATCCGGATGCAAGTGCACTGCAACTTAAATTAGGCTGAAACCATGAAGCGCACAAGCAGAAATGAAACACTGAGGTATGTTATGACAGCCTCACAACCGTCGATTAGGAAAAGTTCGATGCTTTGTTTAGATTGGTTCACTAGTTCTGATCTGGCTGTCTGGTAATAAGTGTCGCGAGTGGATACGATCACTTTGGATCTCCTCCACAACGGCGGACATAAAGAAGAGCGTCGCCTCCACAGCGACCCACCCGCCGACACTGGCGGCCGCTCTCAGCCGGCTGTGCATCGTAGCGAAAACCTCCGGGGCCCCGAGGATGAACAAGGACTCGGCGACGAGATCGGTGACCTTCTCTAGGAAGTCGTAGAACTCGTCGTCCTCGTCGAGAGGATACAATGTCCGAGTGGATACGGCGCCTGAACTGCTTACACAATAGTGTTTGGTGGCGCGGGTTCGAATCCGAAAAAAGGCTGTAAAAGTTTTGCACTTTTGTGTAGACAACTTTAGACAGTGCCTATGCCAACCCAGTGGTCAAATGGGAACCTGGCTTCGCTGGTGTAATGATAATAAAAGCGCTTTGAGTATGCCGAGCGTAGAAAAGCGCTATATAAATAACCATTATTATTATTATTATTAACTAGTAGTAATACTGTAGTAAGTACCCTTAGAGTACCACTACCCATATTCGTTATTTATTTCTTGTTCAATATTACAATAATTGTTACAACAATTCAATATTACAACAATATTGACTATTGTAAGAAATACGATTGATTTCATCATTTTCTATTTGACTACAAAAACCCGTTTGTATCTTTTTAAACAATCGGGAGATACGTAACAATATGATGACAGTGAAAGAGGTGAAGATTCATAAACAACAGTCGAATTTCATTATTAATTTTATCAAAGAAAGAAACTACAGTATATAGGGATTTCTGTAGCAAAACAGCGAAGTTGAACAGCAATGGAAATGTCGACTGTGGGTAGTTCCATAGTATTATTTGTAAATGGTGTCAGAAAGGAGATTACTGGAAATATAATATTACAAAAACCTCAAATTAACCTCGTTAATTACTTACGTAATGTACTTGGGTTGACAGGCACTAAAGAAGCGTGTGGGACAGGAAATTGTGGGGCATGCAATGTGGTTGTAGCTAGATACAACCCTAACAGTGATGTTGTTGAACACAAAGTTGTGTCTGCCTGTATATTTCCCCTAGTTAGATGTCATCTAACTTCTATAACAACCATTGAAGGTCTAGGAAGCACGAAAGAGCCCCATCCTATACAACAACGACTAGCATTATCACATGGTACGCAATGCGGATACTGCAGCCCTGGTTTCGTCATGTCTATGTATGGGCTACTCAGAAGTAATCCATCCCCAATGGTTTCTGACATAGAAGATTCATTGCAGGGGAATCTATGCCGGTGCACAGGGTATAGACCTATTCTTGATTCATTCTCCTCATTTACAGAAAAGCAAAAAGATTGCAATGATTGCCCTTTATACGATGTCCATCAATATATGCCTTATTCAGAGTCTTCAAATCCAATATTTCCTAACCAGTTGTATGAATTATCGAAGCACAAGAGTGATGTGTTACTAGAAGGTCCATCAGGTCTTATATTTCTTCCTGTGTCTCTAAATTCTCTCCAAGAATTTAAAGCTAGGCATATTTCAGCGAAGTTATATGGTGGGCAAATTACTGGGATAACTAAAAATGTGCCTGCTGCAATACTAACTGAAAATATTGACGAACTTGGAGAAGTATTATTTACAACTGAAGGCATAAGGATAGGTTCTGCTGTTACAATTTCCGAGTTGCGATTGCATCTAGAGAAGACTAGTAACCAAGAAAAACATCGTTTACTATGTGCATCATTATTGCAAGCAACCAAATCCATCGTCAAACCTGTAAGGGAAATTGGCACAGTTGTCGGAAACATCTTAGCTCCCAATCCATCATCGTCCGATATTGTTCCAATATTGGTCGCTTGCTCTGCAGACTTAAAAGTCGTGGAATGTGTAACTAAAGCAACACGAAATATTTCAATTGACTCCCAATTTTACAACTCTACAGCAAACCTCCTAAGTGACCTCGACTTGGTTGTGAGTGTGTTTGTTCCATGTTGTGAAGAAGATACCACCATATTTTCCCATCGTATTTGGCCAAAACCAACTAATATAGCATTTGCTCGCTTGTCTTGCGGTTTCCTTTTGAAGAAAGATAATTATGATAAAGTTTTAAAGCTAACCCTCGTTTATAGTGGAGTCAGAGATGGCATATTTATTGCGCACAGAGCTGGTGATTGGGGATTTGGGAAGAAATGGAACAAAGGTTTAGTCCAACACATTAGCAACAAGTTGAATGAAGAAATAGGAGATGTCCTTACTGAATATCAAAAATACCTGGCTGTTGGTCTTTTTTGGAAATTTGTTGAATTCGTCGACAATGGAAATGCGTATTCCTCAGTGATTGTTGAACCAACCTCGTACCAAACAATTGGTGATTGGCATACTGAGAAAGCAGTTATTGGAAAGCCTGTAGCGCATCATTCAGGACTTGCGCATTGTACTGGAGAATCTGTTTATGTTGGCGATTCATCATCCCCTTGTAGTGACCTACATCTTGCCTTTGTGACTAGTATTAAGGCCCATGCCAATATTATATCAGTGAATATATCATCAGCTGAGAAAATGCTTGGATTTGTTAGGTATTTTGCCAATAACGATGTCCCTGGAGAAAATGATAACGCCGGTATTACTGTGTTTGCATCTAAACGTGTAGAGTTTGTTGGTCAGGTCATTGGTTGTGTTGTAGCAACTTCAGAGGCAGTAGCAAAAAGTGCTGCCCGTGCCGTAATGGTAGAATATGAGGATCTGAAAGCCATAACTAACATTGAAGATGCTATTAAAGAAAATTCATATTTCCATCCTCCGCAATCTTTTATTTTAGGAAATGTTGAAGATGCATTCAATGGCGCTGATCATATCCTTGAGGGTGAACTTAAAATTAATTCTCAAAACCATGTTTATTTGGAAAATATCGCATGCATATGTGTCCCCACGGGTGAAAATAATGAACTAACAGTTTATGCATCATCGCAAGACCCTTCTGGAACCCAACGATTTGTAAGCTCATTCACTGGTGTACCAATGCATAAAATTGATGTCAAAGTAAAGAGAGTTGGTGGAGGATTTGGTGGGAAAGAAAGTAAACCCTTCGCTGTTATTGCACCTACTGCCTTAGCTGCTTTAAAGCTTGGGAGATCAGTAAGTTGCTCATTAAAAAGAACTGATGAATTTTTAATGCTTGGCAACAGAACACCTATGCTGTGCAGATATAAGTTGGGATTTACTTCCAAAGGAAAATTGTTATGTGTAGAGACAAACATTTATGCAGATTGTGGTTACAAGCTATCCAACAATGATTTGATGTTAGGAATGATGGGCATAAATATAGGGAATTGTTATAATATTCCCAATAGTAAAATCGTCACCCATGTGTGCAAAACAAATTGGCCTGGGAATGGAGCAATGAGAGGCATATCTATGATTGGTGGAACTTGGTTCGTTGATAATTGGATGCATGACATATCGCTAACATGCAATCTACCTCAGGAGGAAATAAAAGCACTAAATTTTAACAAGATTGGAGATGTTCTAAACTATACTGGAAGGGTTCTTGAGGAACATAATTATTCACAGTGTTGGGACAAGTGTTTGTCAGTGAGCAAATATTATGAACGACAGAAAGATGTTGTGGATTTCAATTCAATGAACAAATATGTTAAACGTGGAATATACATCTTAGTAAAATCCTATGGAGTTTCTATACCCCAACCAGCTATATTTCTTGCCCAATCAAGCTGCTTAGTTTGTATATATACAGATGGGTCGGTTTCTATTAATCACCATGGGATAGAAATGGGACAAGGGCTTCATACAAAAATGATTCAATTAGTAAGCGACACATTGCAAGTAGATATTGCACGCATACGAGTGACTGATACAGCTACTGATAAAGTACCCAATAGTTCAGTTACAGGAGGCAGTTTTGGCACTGATCTAGCTGGGGAGGCCCTTCTGCATGCTTGCATAATTCTAAAAGATAGATTGAAGCCTTTCAAAGATGCCAATTTAGATGCCGGTTGGGATTCTTGGGTTGGTGCAGCTTATATGGCTAGGGTTTGTTTATCAGCTACTGGTTATTACCCAAATCCACTGGATCACGGAAGAGAAGTTGATCACTTGACAGCCGGGGCTGCTTGCTGCGAAGTCGAGGTAGATTGCCATACAGGAGAATTTCGATTAATTTCTACTGATATTGTAATGGATGTTGGCCACAGTTTGAATCCAGCTATTGATATCGGTCAAATAGAAGGAGCATTTATTCAAGGATTAGGTTTACATACATCTGAAGAAATCTGGGTTTCGAAGTCAGGAACCAAATTAACAAAGTCGTTATTTGATTACAAAATCCCAACAGTGAAGGATATGCCAAGAGTGTTTAATGTGCATTTGCTTAAGGATGGTCTAGTTGAAAAGTCGGGTTTCTTGTCCGCTCGCGGGGTAGGGGAACCACCGCTCATGCTTAGTTCTTGCGTATTCTTTGCTATCAAGGAAGCTATAAGCGCTTACAGAGGGAATAGGGATGTATTCCGGCTTGATAGTCCAGCCAGTTGCGAACGAATTAAACTGGCATGTGAAGGAAAATTTTCTCCAAACTTAAAAGAACCCGAAAATAATGTGTTTAATATTTAGAATAAAATATATAACTTAGTGTTGACATGCGTGCTTCTTCATACAAGTAACGGTACTTGTTGAGGCTATTGATTTTAACTAAATTATTTATGCGCTTAGCTTCCAACCTTTAGTAATAACGTTTTAACGAACAAATCACTTTAATGTATTAATTCATAGATACTCATCAGTACCGTTGGTAGTATAGCATATCCATATATTTACTTTAGGTCCTGTAATGTAAAATTATTGCAAATTATAGTGCTACGCGTATTAAAATCTAAGCGAGGATTTTGTAATAGAAAAGATAACTGTAATGTTATCAAGCGTTAGATTACTAAATGGATTCATTTTATTACATATTTGAAATATGTAATTATAGACTGGCTTTTTTTTCTTAAAAATTAAGTGTTAAAAATAAATTGAAATTGTAGTACAATAGTGTTAATGTAGCATATTATTAGCGACAGATGGTGCTGTTTACTCGTACCGATAAATTTAATTCATATATCATTAGCATACTGATTCGAAATACCGGAACTGTAGCGTAGGCCTATCGGTGCTCCGGTACATCACATGGAAAGTTTAAATAATTTGTAGTCGTACTGTACGGTATCTGTAATAGTCGCCGGGTATAAAGTAAACCGCCGTATAAAGTTACACATTATACATATCCTGATCTACCTTATAAGTTCCACAATATCTCAGAATTCGAATTAAATAATTGTTCTGGGTTAATAATTAAGTAAATGGTAAATTAATCTTGCTGTTTCAATAAATTAATGTTGATTTATTTCAATTTAAATGAGTATTCACACTCCGCAGACATGAAATCTCACCTGAATGAATTCCTTTATATCCCAACTGGAATTGAGACTCTCCATTAGTTTTAATGTGGGGCGAATCCGAACTGCGAGTCATCAGCGAATTGTTGGAATTATACTTTGGCCGTTTTCCAAAAGTTTGTCCGTCACATACTTTTTAAAAAATAATATATTTAAAGACTGTGTTGTGGCACTTATTTCATTGTATAACATGTGTTGCTATATTTTCGTATTTTTCGTAACCTTTATTAGCTAATTTTGTGTTAATTTTATGAATTTGGCGGGGTACCTTATGAAGCGTATTTTATCTTGAATTTTGTGATGCTCTGTAGCACTTAGTTGTTCTTTACTAGTTAGCTATATCATTATGTTTTTTTTGGATAGAATTTGATTTTATGATTTAGATATTATCTATTAAGATAATAATCAAAGGGAGGTCTCGTTACGCAATCAAAATCCAACGTTTTTCAGGGGAAAAAACTCGCAGTAATTAAACTGTAACCTGTGATATTGTCCTTCGTTTATTGTTTTGGTTAGAATAATGTGCCACTGCTACCTGTTCCTTTCCCATAATTAACATTTGTTAAATCGCCGAGATGGGATTTGTATCAGGCTCATTCCAAAGTAAAGTACGAGACATTCGTACATAATTTTGAACTTTGATTGCCTGTACAATGTTATCCACAGCACATATGTGCACAAAATTGTGCTTGGATTGAACTTTCGATTATCAGCTTTGATTTTGCGAAGCTTGTGGCGGGACTTAGTCACTTTTGAGAAAACACCAGCTTGTCCAATTAAGGTAAAGTACGGATTCGTACGAAGTGGTTTTTTTTATTTTATGATTTCAATTTTAATTTCAATTTCAATTTAAAATTTAGCGAATTGTGCGCAGGTACGGTGTTGAGTTGATGTTTAGGATAAAACTGTATTATTAAGCTTAAATATAAATATAAATATCAGACGAATTGCTACATTGCTAATTTTTTACAGTGTGGTGTGTGTGGTAAAGTATGGGACATTGCTAGGTAAAGTACGGGACCTGTACGAATTTTATGGTCAAAATGGTCTCTTACACTTGACCTAACAGTAATTTCTGGATAATTAGTGATAATAAAGTGCAACTTAAGTATTTCCAACCAAGATATGGATGCAAAATGTGGGGCGACCCACAAATTTACCTGAAGTCTTAGCATATGGGTGCCGTTGAGGAGTTGTCTGTCATCTGTCTAATTTGTGATCGCTAATACTGTATAACTCTGTCATTTATAGATGAAATTAAACCAAACCTGGTACGGATGAAGTCTGTCAAAAGTTTGGAAAGAATCTGAGATTTAAGGAATCAAAGGTCACATATCAGACAGTCTGTCTGTTGGTACCGATAGTTTCAAAATTTTGATAAAAACCGAAATAAGTCCGCCAATCATTGGTGAAATATAACCAATCTTGGTGTACACATGTAGTCTGTGAAAAGTTTAGAAATTCTTTCCATTTTTCTGTAAATGTATCAATTACTGTACTTTTTGATCTATCTTCTTATCTGCTAAAAAACTAAATTTTTTGAAATTTGTTGTAAAGTACGGGACTTTCTTTACATGCATAAACTCAAAGATTAGTTAACTGAGGAATGATTCTTAGTTCAAATACATACTTCTATGCTTCCCCCTACTATCACCCTAAAGCATTATAACACTTCTGCCCTACAGACAGTGCACTTATGTAATCGCCATTATATTGGCGACAATTTCTTTTTTTGTATGGAACAATTTCCAATTGGCCGTCATGATGTTTCTGGGGGAGTAGATTATGAAACTACAGGTAATTGTTTCTTAAGATGACGCAACACAAACGTGCTTTGCATTCCACTGGGTGATTGGGCTGAGTTGACTACTTCTCTGTGAATAAATTAAAAATTTCACTATTTTTTGGTAAAGTATGGGACTTCACATGCATAAACCCAAAGATTTCTTGACTAAGGAATGATTCTCAGTTCAAATATAGACTCATATTCTTACGGCCGACTATGACCTTAGAGTATTATAACACTACCGACTTCACATATTACATTAATACAGTGCACTAATATAATCGCCATTTTAATGGTAAAGTATGGGACAATTTTCAATTGGCCGCCATGATATTTCTGAGGGAGTAATGATGAAACTAATTGTTTTATACGATGACGCAACACAAATGTGCTTTGCATTCCACTGGGTGATTAGGATGACTTACATCTCTGTGAATAAACGAAACATTTCACTATTTTAGGTAAAGTATGGGACATCACATGATTAACTTCGATTTCATTACAAAGGAATGAAACACTTGTGAAATTAAATGAAACCAAAAAAATTCGAGAATGGGTTTGTTTTTGATTTGGTACATGCTCAGAAATGTTAATTTATTGGTCATAGGAAGTGCCTACAGGAAACGAAACTTTTGCACACTTTTATTCACATTTTGTGCAGAGCAGGTGCATTATTTGTAATTCGACTATTTTTGAGAAACCACCTGTGTTGATACAATTTTTAGCACTGAATTCATGAAGTACGATAAATTTTGACCTTAAATAAGTATAAATTCAAAGCTACATCTCATTTTTCGAAATTAGTGGGGAGGTTGACCTTTTCATGGAATGAACCATCAATACAACCTTGTCTCACGATATGTGTAGTATAGGTCTACAGACAGTTTGGGTTAACCGGGGCTGCTGTGCCCCCATTGCTTAAAAGGATTATAATTATTTCTTTAAGTTTACAATACATAATTTACAACTATAAAGTAATTTAAAGAACAACATTTATATGACATTTTTTGCAATAGTTATTGTTCATAGTATTGAAAATCTATATTTATTCAATCTATTCTATAATAGATATAAAAAAATTATTAACGATTATACTTTTCAGTGAGTTTACATTCATTATTAACATACAGCAACTACTATCTATATGTAATACTATCTTCTCACAGTCATACTACGCAATTTTAAGTCACTTACTCTACTCCTGTACATTCACACTTAACAAACATTGAAAAATCCAATATTACCTTTCTAAGTGTGCGGTGGCGGGAAATATGAAAAGGGAAATGGGATCGTATTCTGTACCATTACCGGTAACACCATTACAGTTTAAAGTTGTCATTTTTGCCTGAAGCAGGCCGACCCCGTAAGGGATCAGAAATATTGCAAAAATCTTATTTTTTGTAAGTCTAGTCATCCTACTGTCCCGTTTATCTTTGCTATAATTATTAACGATTATTGGTCCCATTGTTCATTTAATCATAGTGCTCATTTGTGAGGTGAACAAGAAGATGTTTCATTATAAATTAAATAAAATTCATTCATATAACATAACATTTACAATAAATTATATAATATATGTACACAGACTTTTACAAGTGTAGGATTAGGATATTTACAATATGAAACCCACGGGTTGTAATAGTAATAGTTTTATGGGTGGGGGTAAAAACTATTATATATTTATAGGTGTAAAATCCGAGCGACAAATTATTACCCTATATTAGAATCAATATATAAATATAGTAAAATTTAAACCATCGGAGAAAAAAACCTATTTTAAATGAGCAATAACATCCTTATTAATTCATCGTGAAGCTAATATATATGTGAGCTCTATCACACTACAGACGCCAACTTTTTACATATATTACAGCACAGCTGTATAAAAAATCGCCAATTGTTTTTGTTAGAAAAGTCTAGTTCTGTATAGAAAAGCCTACCCCTGTTACCTGTTCATTTGTCTTAATTCTGTAGTTTGCAATGACAAACTTGTAAAAAAAGCCAATTTTCAATGATATATGAGCGCCACCAAAGAGTGATATCCCCAATTTATGATTCACAATAAGTTTTCTCAAACTAATCCTCCCCAAGTTCTTCAGCTTCTTCCATTGCGGCCGCCGTTTCAATTCGTCTCTGTTCGTACAACTCCTCGGCCTCCTGCCTCTCTTCTTCGGTAAATTCATCCTTGTCGAGCCGCTCGATACGACGGAGCGCGATGAGCACCTCGATCCTATAGTCATCGTCGTCTGCTGCGGCGCACTCCGCCATAACCAACGCTCTCAACATCGGAAGTCCAACGAGCTTAACAACTTCCTTCTTGTCCGATATGTTGTTTCCCCTGAGGTTAACGTACTGGAGGGATTTAAGAGACTCTGGGAAGCCGTCAAGTTCCTCTATCTGGTTGTCCCGGAGATGGAGCATAGCGAGACTCTCCAATTTATCGAGTCCCTCGATCTTAGTGATGGTATTGGCGGCCAGGAAAAGGTTCTTCAATGTAGGAATATTGAAACCCGCGGTTGTTGTGAGTTTGTTAGATCGCAGTTCTATGGTGTGCAAACGGGATAGTTTGTCTGGCTCAAGAAACGACACCTCGGATATGTTGTTAAAGGAGAGGTTGATGGTTTCGAGTAGCGGATGGGCGATTCCCTCGGTGGTTGTGATTCTGTTGTGGGAGAAACTCGCGTTCTGTAAGTACGGCAACGGGTCCAGACGAGCGCTGCTCAACAGGTTCCTCTCGAGTTTTAGTGACAGTAAGTGGGTGAGGTTGTTCACATGGGAGATGTCTTTGATGCTGTTGAGCGACAAATCGAGGTATCGAACGTGAATGAAACAGTTGAGGATGGAGATTTCGGTTAATTGTTTCTCCTGCGCGTCGAGTCGCACGTAAGCATGCGCCAAACCGTTGCCGGTTTTAGCCAACAGCGACAAACTTTCCCCCGCGGTTTCCAGGGTGAGCGGCACCTCAGGGAGAGGTTCTTCCTTTTCTTCTTCTTCAGCTTCTTCTTCGGCCCTCTCTTCGTCCAGGGCTTCTTCTTCATCTAGTTCCTTCTCTATAGCTTCTTCGGCTTCCTGTTCAACCTCCTCTTCCCCAACATCACCGCTATCGTTCTCTGCATCCGACATTATTTGATATTCTATACCGGTATTTGATTACACCAAATTAAAAAAACACTATGTAAATTTCCCTGCTGCCACTACAAATCAGCAAATTGGCTTGTACTAAAAGATGAATTGTATTAAGATTTATATCCTGATATCCAGATATCAGTCAATCACCGAATACCCTAGTAACATTTGGTGGCGGCCGCGGCACGCGGCATACCGGTCAATCGAATTAACCTACTATGAACGCAAGTTTGTGAACTTAATTTTCAAAAAAATATTATAAGTTTGATAGAATAAAGAAGTCGAAGTGTAATTGTATGCCCAAAGCTTTTTAAACGCAGTAGGCTGTAAGGTACCGGTAACGGTACGACATGTACATTCTGCACATCAGTACACAGTGGAATATGTTGAAAATATAGTTTGAATTTGTTGCCAGGCAACAACTCTACTATATCAGCTGTAATTTATATATTACAATACCTTCTAAGAACCGTGTGGAAGAAGTAAGTTTCTCTTAAATTTTATGATTTAAAAATGGCCAACATGCATAAAATTATACATAAGCAAGAAAATTGCTATGATGAAGGGCAAAAATAGGCTGAATATGAAAATCGAAAAATTCGCATTTTATTATTAAGTGTAACATATTACAGAGGGTCAGGCGGAAAACATAATTTTCCAAGGCCCCTACAGAATTATAATATAACCCTTACCTACCCCGACTAAATCGCCATCAGAGAATCGATTGTGGTAATTTTCAAAACACGGTTGCCATGGCAAATACTCAGAATACTTCATAAAACGTCCTTTTACGATAAATATCATAATTTTTTTAACCATTCTCTAATACATGTTCCCCCTCCTTAGAAATTGATTGGCAGGCACATAAATTGGAAATGTTTCGCTTCTGGAATGTTTCGTCAAGTGAGATGCAGTTACCATGTGAGATGCAGTTACCATGTGAGATGCAGTTACCATGTGAGATGCAGTTACCATGTGAGATGCAGTTACCATGTGAGATGCAGTTACCATGTGAGATGCAGTTACCATGTGAGATGCAGTTACTATGTGAGATGCAGTTACCATGTGAGATGCAGTTACCATGTGAGATGCAGTTACCATATGTGAGATGCAGTTACCATGTGAGATGCAGTTACCATATGTGAGATGCAGTTACCATGTGAGATGCAGTTACCATGTGAGATGCAGTTACCATGTGAGATGCAGTTACCATATGTGAGATGCAGTTACCATGTGAGATGCAGTTACCATATGTGAGATGCAGTTACCATGTGAGATGCAGTTACCATGTGAGATGCAGTTACCATGTGAGATGCAGTTACCATGTGAGATGCAGTTACCATGTGAGATGCAGTTACCATGTGAGATGCAGTTACCATATGTGAGATGCAGTTACCATGTGAGATGCAGTTACCATGTGAGATGCAGTTACCATGTGAGATGCAGTTACCATATGTGAGATGCAGTTACCATGTGAGATGCAGTTACCATGTGAGATGCAGTTACCATGTGAGATGCAGTTACCATGAATGTAAAATACAACCCATTTTAGTTGATGGATTGATTTGTACATACTTCAACTGCGTCCATGTATCTCGTTTGGTTAGTACATATAGTAGTACCTTAATAGTTTACTAATAATAATAATAAAATGTTATTAATATTTCCTAATATAAATAAATTCTTAATAGTTTACCTATGATCACACGCGAAGTCCTTGTTGTTACTATAACAACGGGCATATTTGCTTATTATGTACAGTAGTAGCACTTACCTATTTTGCTTTATATTTACATTAGAAGTAAATAAGTTAAGGATATTAAAAATATGTGTGGATTCTACTATACCTATTAATACAGAAGTTATAATCATAGCAAGGGAGTTTTCTTTCTAGTTCGGTTGAAAATTGTTGTAATATTTTGTGTTTTTCAGCATAAAGAAGCATCAGATGATAAATAATAGTTCAAAATTGTGTTTTGGTTGATCTTTATTTACTTTAGCAACAACAGATTTCCAATTTCCGTTGCAACAGGTTGTTTTCATGACAATTGAGGGATTTTCACAGTAGGGCCTAATAACTACTATAATAACGGCGGTGATTTTCATTTATCAGGGGGCGAGTTTATATATTAGTGAATAACACATCTATGATCAAGTTGTGCTTTCTGGGACGTGGTACGTGGGCTGTGTCAGACATACAGGTATGAGAGAGAATTCCTTTGGCTTTGCAGTCTGGTCTTCCCGGACAAATGTGCACCATTTGATAAACTGGATAAATATGGCTAATGTTCCTAATAAGAAGACTCAGAACGTGTGCTTGAAAGGTACCCACAAGAATGCCAGAAGGTGGTCGAGTTGACATCAGAGAATGGAACATCCATCTGGTTACTACTACTACTACTACTACTACTACTACTAGGATCGGCATGCTGCATTGCAGCTGCATTTTTAAGAATTCTGTACCGGCTTGTCGAGAAAATTTCGCCGCCACAACTCCCTATAACCCATGCGCATCTTCAAGGCCAGTGTCCTTACAGTGTCTTGTTTCAAGAAAGCCATGGGCTGTCCACCATGCTTATTCATTCCATGAGGCTGCCAAAGTACAAGATTATGCACTGGCTGGTCCTCACGGCGAAAGCAATGTCCTGCAAAGCGGAGGCGACTTTGTTCCCGTGTCAAGCTTGAGGGAACCAATGAGACACCTCCAATGTTATATAGTGTCTGGTTGGAGATGTGTGCATTGTACTTGACACAATGAACCCGGCGTAACATTCTTGTGAATGTGCCATCCAGAGATTTGGTGTCCTCAGCAGTTAGAGCCCAGCATGGACTCCCATAGAGGAGTATTGGAACTACTGCTGCTCTAAATAATCGGACCTCCACGTGGTTAATTACCTGTCTAGTCTAGCCACTCTTCATTCGACCCAACTTACTGTACAAAGGGAGAGACAAAGGGAGAGACTATGTTAAAGGAGATCACCAGCCGATCGCCTCAATGGTTGGAAAGCCCAATTTGAAAAGCTCCTCAATAATGACAGGGTACTTATTAGAACTTTATAGAAGTAAAAGTGTCTGAGTCTGTACTCCCAGATATTCCCATTGGCGATATCTCCTTTGCAGAAGTGAAGGCTGCTGCAAAGAGCATTAAGACCAATCGTGCCAGTGGAATAGATGGTGTTCCCCCTGAGGTCTTTAAAATACCTGAGTGTTTAAAGCTCATCTATCCCATCATAGTAGACATGTACCGAACAACAAGAGTCACACAAGAAATGAAAACAAATAAGTTGGTGCCAGTTCCCAAGAAGGGCAACCTAACACTCTATGGTTCTTTTCGGGGAATCTCGATTGCTGCAAAGCTATACAATATGATTCTATTAAATCGCATCAGGGATCCCATTGAGAGACTGCTCCGTGGAAATCAGAATGGGTTCCGTAAAGGTCGTGGGACCATGGAGCCCATTTTGGCACTTAGAAGGATAATTGAAGAATTATCAAAAAAGAAAGACAGGCATCTGGCTGTTATCTTTGTTGACTTCTTCAAGGCCTTTGATTCAGTCTCTCGCTCACGTATGTTCAGTATACTTTCATTATATGGGATTCCTGATGAAATTATTGCAGCAATCAGATCAGTATACGATGGTTCGACAACATTTGTGTCTACTGTTGACGGTGATGCAGAACCATTTGAAGTGTTATGGGGCGTCCTCCAAGGAGACACACTTGCACCATTCTTGTTCATTATTGTGGTTGACTATGTTCTACGCATGTCCTTAGATCATCATAATGATGATGGGGTGATGATAACTCCACCTACGGGCTCCAGAAGTCGAGGAAATCCTGCCAAGTACCTAACTGATCTAGACTTTGCTGATGACTTAGGAGTACTCTCAGAATCATTAGAGGGAGCCCAACGGCTCCTCAGCTCATTAGAACATGCTGCTTCTAGTGTTGGTCTTTTTATTAACTCCAGAAAGATCAAAATTTTGACAGTTAACTTTGAAAGTCCTCAGCAAGTCTGTGATCGGATGAGCATAAGCTCAAAGGATGGTATGCTTAAGCATGTGGACGACTTCTGTTACCTGGGATCATGGATCCGGAAGTCAGGTGAGGACCTTCGAATACGTAAGGGAAAGGCATGGGCAGCCTTGAATAGGCTTTCCAGGATTTGGAAGTCACCGAGAATTAATCGGAAACTTAAGGTCCGATTATTTAGAGCAGCAGTAGTTCCAGTACTCCTCTACGGGAGTCCATGATGGGCTCTAACTGCTGAGGACAACAAATCTCTGGATGACACATTTACAAGAATCCTACGCCGGGTTCATTGTGTCAAGTACAATGCACACATCTCCAACCAGACACTATATAACATTGGAGGTGTCTCATTGGTTCACCCAAGCTTGACACTAGAACAAAATCGCCTCCGCTTTGCAGGACATTGCTTTCGCAGTGAGGACCAGCCAGTGCATAATCTTGTACTTTGGCAGCCTCATGGAGTGAATAAGCATGGTGGACAGCCCATGACTTTCTTGAGACGCATCTTAAAGGACACTGGCCTTGAAGATGCGGATGATCTAGCAAATTTCATGGGTGATAGGGAGTTGTGGCGGTGCAATTTTGTTGACAAGCCGGCACAGCATTCTTAAAAATGCAGCTGCAATGCAGCATGCCGATCCTAGTAGTAAAGGAGACTATGATCAATCTAAAGTTATATGCTTCTAATATAATAAAAATTATACTTTTCTTTTAACATATAGCAAACATTATACAGTAAACCTGAGGAAAATTATTATCTTTACTAGGCCTAGATTTACCCTTGAGTAAACATAAAAACTAAAAACACCTGCATTATTATCACTGTGAAGGCTTTATATGATTGTAATATAATAAACTGTGCGTTCCCTTCCCTTATATACTGTATATATAATAATAATAATGATGGTTTTCAAGGAATACTGTATATAAACCAGATTTGCCAGTAATTATGTAGGAAATATTTTCTATTTAAATTGAGACTTTTGATTTTACAACGATAAAATCATGTAGCCTACTGTAGGATGTACAGTATTTGTTAAAAATAGAGCATAGAAGTCCTTGTGACTAGTTGCATGAGACAGAAATTCAGATATTGTAAATGAATTGTTGTGGGGTGGGTGACGGCGAATAAATTTTAAATTTAAAGTTTAAAATAAAATAAAAATAAAATTTAAAGCAATTTCACATATTCTGCCCTGGAGAATTGGTTTACATAGTCAATATTACAGTAATATTGACGGGGACCCACATGGAAACGAGGTCCGCCTCATGTGGCTATCCCATTAAGTGAAAATTTTATCGATATATCTCGCGCAAGATGTACTGTTCATATATTTTTCATACCATACTGATTTTAATTCATAACAAAAATATATCGTACTGTATCTATAACAATTGTATGATTGCTAACGGTCTATACCAACTTAAATGTTATCTATTATGTGTCCCGTCACCAATAAATCAATATCAATATCAATATCATATTAATTATACAGTATTTACAGTATAGACAGTCAATAGGCCTGCATATACAGTGTACTGTAGTACTCTACTTATGATGCAGTATATTATGTGGAAATAACTTCATGTGGCAGGGTTCACAACTGTAGCCTTTACGATATTACGAATAACTAATAACTAAAGATTCAATGTTGTCACCAAATTTCGTCATTTTGGCCAATGTGATAGGCCTGTCACTAGGTGGTTACTACACAAACAGTTACTGCACCTATCAGACTGCACCTGGTGTTTCTACTAAAGCGTCATCATCCAGAGACTGCAGCATTGATTGCGAACATAATAATCTGTGTTGGTCTTTTAGCTATACCGACAAATGCGAGTTATATGAAGATGATTGTCTGGGTGATTGTATGGTCAACTGGAATGTTGATACTCTAGGGAAACGATGGGTCAACAGGAACAAAGGTTAACTTAATCAAAAATTCAGATATAACCAAGACAATTCTATCATATTCTATCAGAGTGGTCAACTACAGTAAGCGAAAAATAACTGTATATTATTTAATTTCTTTCTAGTACGATGGATTGGTTTGTTCGCCCCGCCGTGCCCAACCAAAAATCTAAGAGATGTTCCCCTCATGCAGACCGACATCGTCCACTTCACAGAATGTATGATTGGATGTCTAACTGACAGGCTTTGTACAGCGGCTGTGTGGGCCTGGAATCATGAAAATATAGCTGCTAAATTTTGTTGGTTTGAAATTGCAAACTATTCTGACACAAACCTGCGCAGCATCACTGAGGCACACGAAAACCAAGTGGCATTCTTTGACAAGAGAGACAATTTTGAATTTATCTGTTAGTTGTCTGATTATTGGGTGTTAGGTTCTGCGACGTTAGGTCCTGCATAATAAAATAATTGTATTTTTATTTACAGCTAATTGATTCCAGAAAAATAAACTGTAATATATGCTATTGACTCTTATTATTATTATTGTTTATTATTATTTATTATTATTATTATTATTATTATTATTATTATTATTATTATTATTATTATTATTATTATTATTATTATTATTATTATTATTATTATTATTATTATTATTATTATTATTATTTATTATTAATATTAATATTATTATTATTATTATTATTATTATTATTATTATTATTATTATTATTATTATTATTATTATTATTATTATTATTATTATTATTATTATTATTATTATTATTATTATTATTATTATTATTATTATATGTGAAAATAGTCGTTCAACGTCGAATGCTTTATTGATATTTAATTTATTCGAGCTATTATATATTTTGATTGCGTTTGTTTAGGTGTAAGACAGTTGCATATTGTGAAGAGTCCTGTTGGTAGTGACTCATCCTTGGGTGAATGTACAGCGAACTTGGCTGTTAATGGCATAAAGACTGAGTTGTGGGGAGCAGCACCGAACTGCGGATTCCATTCCGAAATCGATCCTCCCAACTGGTGGTGGGTGGACCTCGATGGCGAGAGAGCTGTTGATCACGTTATTATTTACAACAGAAACGGGCAGCAATATAGAATAATTGGTGCCAAGGTAAATGTGAATTATTAATGCCTGTAGATGTATTTAATCATGATGTGTTTTTAACAGTATTACTGTAGTTCTTAATAATGCATTTTATGTATAATTAATGTATATAGCTTTCTTTCTAAACAATTTCAAATTAATAATTAATAGGTATTGGTTATAAATAAAGTAGATGACTCATATTTGAGAGCGCTTGGTAGTAGCAACGATAGACTATGCGGTACAATATCATCCCCAGATATCGTCATTAATGTACAATGCCGAGGATTGCGTGGAAAATATGCTGTCATCTTCCATGGATCTGATATTATCAACATTAGTGAGGTGGAAGTGTTTGAACGAACATGTAAGTTGATAAACTTCCATTTTCTGGGCCCATGTGAAGAATGCCCAGACTTTCTGCCGTTATATTTCACTTTGCAGTTACCCCCATGTGAAGAACACCAGGTTTTCACCAAAAACACAGGTTACAGAAGGGCTGAATCTAACCAAAACAATAAACGAATTAGTATATGTACAGGTTATATAAGACAGAAATAAGCGCTATAAAACACTTATAAAGATAAATTAAAAAAAATAAAAAATTTTCATATATAAAATTCCAATGAAAAGTCGACCGAAAAGTTAAATACTGGTTTTCTTCGCTGGGCGATTTTCTGAGAATTATCGTTTGTAAGTTTAGTGGCACTTTATATAAGAATATTAAACTAATAAACACTAGGGTAAGACATTTAACATAAGAATCATCTCCACATTTGTCATTGACAGTTTGAATTTACTTTCAGAACTGCGTTTTATGGAGCGAAGGGATATTATTGTACACCGAACCGGGAAGAATCATGGTAATCCTACTATTCAGTATATCTCATTTACCAAGCAAGAACCTCTTACACTCTACTGTATATTACCAATTGGGGTGTCGTTTCAGCCTATTTTAACATATTAACTTAATTTCACCACTTAAGGTGCCTTTTAATTAGGAAGTAGCAGGTTATATAATGGCAGGCTTTTCAAACCAAAGCAATAAACTAAATTTAATTTAGGAACACAGTTTACAGTAAAATTGTTACTTCTAGCGTTCTAGCCTAGACAGGCACTAATTTTTCAATATTAATTTAGCATTAACCCTATGGGAAGGCTGAAACGACACCCCAATTGGCTTTTTGTGTTGTACTGCTGTATGTGCCTAAACGTCTTTCCTGTTCTTGTTCAAACATTTCGGAACTGGCTTAAATCCAGTTCGAGTGTGAGTTCGAATACAGTCGAATTTTGAAAATCGATATCTAACTGTTTGTCGTATTTATCATTGGTACAGGTAGTAGGCCTACTGTACACGACTACTGTTATAAAATGCTATTGTTTTTTCTGTATTCGCTAAATTGCGTTCTATTTCTGTAATTGTGTGCCAGTTAGTTGCTTGCGATGCCTTAGCCTTATTTATAAAAAATGTCTATAAATAATTTTCATGTAGTTTACCTAGAATTTATGTATAGAGTACAGTAGGTCGCCCACGCCTACATACACGCCGCTTGAAATATTCCTGATTATTTGGGGTGGAACCTACAGTGGGACGCAAATAGTTGTTTGATTGATTGCAGTACAGTTGTTGCCTTGGTTTCTGGTACCCTTTCGCGAGTTGATTCGTGATTATGGTCTGTGGACAGCCCCTTATTGCCTGCTAACTGGTTAACCAAACAACAGGTCTCCGGTGTCTCCCCTCTTTCTATCCACGACATCATTATCATTATGCCGGAACAAGTCGAGAGCGACGCACTTCGCTTCCTACTGGCAGGAATATCTAATATGAGCGCCGCATCCATTACCAACCCTATAGACGTAATAAAAGTGCGAATGCAACTGGACAACGAACTGTCGGGTCATCGTAAACAGGGACTGCGAACCGCGTTAAGCGAACGATACTACCGGGGCATGTTGCGCGGTGCCGCAAGGATAATAAAGGAAGAAGGTTTCCTCGGTCTCTATAAAGGGTTGCTCCCGTCGCTAATGAGGGAGGGTTCGTATAGCACGATACGTCTAGGGGCCTATGAACCTTTAAAACGATTCCTAGGCGCCACAGACGTGGCTCATACGCCGCTATGGAAGAAACTGCTCGCGGGGGCTACTTCAGGGGCTATCGGGAGTAGTTTAGCTACTCCGACCGACTTAGTTAAAGTTCGTTACCAGAGTCACCGTATAGGGGACGCACCCCTCCCGTACCGAAACACTTTCCACGCGTTCTATGTGATTTATACCCGGGAAGGCGGGATCCGTTCGTTGTACCGTGGTATTGGGCCTACGGTGCAGCGCGCTGCCGTACTCACGGCCACCCAGATACCCACCTACGATCACACGAAACATACTATCCTCAACGCGGGACTAATGCGTGAAGGCGTTGCCTTGCATATCGTGTGCAGCATGTTCGCCGGGTTGGCGTGCGCAGCCACTACCAGCCCTATCGATGTAGTGAAAACAAGATATATGAAGCAACGGAAAGGAGTTGTCTCCCCGCTGGTTTACAGCTCCGGAATGCATTGCTTCGTTAAGACTATTCAGTCTGAAGGACTTTTCGGTTTATACAAGGGTTTTATTCCCAACTGGGCACGTATTGGTCCGCATACAATTGTTACTTTCTTCATATTTGAACAGTTACGAGTTGCTGTTGGAATGAATCCTGTGTGAATCTCGGTGTATTGTTTTGGTTGTCTCGTGGGATCAGAGCGAAGCCGGGCGTTCATAAATGAACCTAGGGGATGTAGACGTGTGTAAGTCTGTAGGTGACGTGACAATTGTGACAAAATATATTAATCACACTTTGTTCAATAAACCAAACACGTAATAATTTTGTCCCGTTATTGTGGAAGGCTGTAGCAGACCGCATCATATTGACCTTAGTTTATTGTTTTGGTTATATTGACGCGCCACTGTTACCTTCTCCTTTCCCTTAATTAGTATTTGAACTCAGATTTGCGTCATGCTCCCCACCCCTGTCTCAGTGTCTCACCGCATATAAATTTAATATTTTTAATTCAATTTCTGATTAAAATATGATTTTAACGAGGCAATGGATGTGCGAAGTCTTTCTAGAAAAACTATTATATTGTTGCCATTTGCTTTATTTATGACTCTATGCCGCGTAATTTCTGTGCATTAATTGTAAAAAGGCAGCCTCATTGATCCCCAAGAGCCCGAAATATAGAAAAGAAACCTTCTTTTGGTTTGCCTATAACTTACCTATCTAAAATCTTTAAAAACTTCTAAAACTGTAAATTTTATTGTTTTCAACGTGTAACGAGAATGCGTGCGAGAGGTACTGTAGGTATTTGTGAGATAATTCGATACGATTAAATCCCATCGTTTAAATATTCGTTCGGCCATTTATTTGTTGAATAATTTCGTTGTGATTTAAACTTACAGTTTTTTCAGTTAGCGTTTCTAATATTTTCACTGTAATTTTGCCTTTTAGTTGTGAAATAGATTCCCCTTGCATTTTGTGATATTGTGCATAATAACCGTTTTTTTTACTTTTTTTACATTTGTGTTCACGTAGTGTACTTGCGGCAATATGTAAGGTTCTTCACAATAGTGTAAGAGATGAATGACATTTAATTATTTCCATTACTCATAATTTGCTAATTATAAACTGTAGGGTTTGGCTAGGGATACGATTCAGGAAAGGTTAGGGAATTTCATAGGCACTTTTTCGGCTATTATTATTAATTTATTATATAAAGTAAATTTTTAAACTTTTAATAGTAAATATTTACAGAACTAACTATTCTCTTATTAATTACATAAATAGTAATAATAAGTTGACATGCACTCCCAGAGTGTCACTTTGTGTTTTGTCAATTTAATTATTAACTATGTTTTGTTTTTTTTTAAACGCAATTTCAGAAATTAACACATTTTCAAATTTAAATCTTTCATAATTTTACTTCGACTGGTTTTTTGCCAGTTTATACACATTCTGAAAACACAAAGGAAGACACAAGTAGAGTAAACACTAGAAACAAGTGATTCCTTCTTAGTGGTGTTGAGGTGGTTCGGGGTATTGGCTCTTGTGGTCATAAATACGGGTGAAGGAAGTATTCACTCAATTCAATTTTTTGTTCTTTTTTTTCCCTAAAAGTATACTTTTTGGAAATTTACTTGAAAAAACATTTCCGGAAAACTCATACCCCTAGATTTGGCTAATATCGTACTAAAGCTTTTGTGATTGTGTAATCGTAATATTTCTATTTAAATTGCCTATTTAACCGGTTTATAACGGAGGTTTTAAGAATAAAGATTTAAGTATAAAAATAAATAGGAAATAAAGGCGACTGATTTTACTGAAAACCGCGATCATGTCTTATGGTTAAAATTAGGTTAATTTGTTATATTGTGCGTTAATTTGCTTTCTGTGTCAGCGAGTTCAATAAACAACCAACTAACTAACTGTAAAGGTGGAGGGACATCACCCAACTATTATAGATATAGTTACATCATCAGGGGTCAGTAATGGTTGACCGATGCGCCTGTAAATAGCCTCTCGTCAACAAGTCAACCCCACCGACTTGCGGTACTGGCTGTTTTTGCTGACGGGGCTCTGTCGAACAACGCGCCCTGATAGCAGTAAAGGGGGTCTCTTTATTGAGAGGCAGTATTATTATTGCCGCGGAACTGCCCCAACTCAACACCTCTCCCACTCCCACTCTCCGACGAAAATGAACGTAAAATCAACATACACCAACCCACTACCCTACCCCACACCGCTACACCCACCCACACCTACGATCTGAAAGATTGTACCCAATACAAAAAATCATGATAAGTTGAATCATACAACTAAAGCGGTAAGCTTGCAAGACGAATGCATGATTCACTGAGAATATGGAATACTGTACATATTGTACCGTACTAAACTTTTACTAAATTAATTGCAATGCTCACCTATCATTTCGCGAGTGTCAATACATACTCTTACATACTCATGCATGTTAAAAATTAAGGTATAATTGGTACTGTACAAATCTGACAAATACTGGGATTGTAATTCATCTAGAATGATATAAACTAACGAACAAATTGTGTGACGGGATCTACGGATCCCGGTTTATCCGTTGGGTTTTCTATCTACGCGTCCCCGCCGTGTGTGAAAGGTAAAAGAGTTCTGGTGTTCGGTTATATGTATAAGGTATAATATAGTTGATATATATAGTATAGTATGACACGGTTACCGGTAGATAAGTATGATGGCGGTAGCGGACGGTGATAGAAGTCACCGTTCCACCCTACTGATCTGACTGAGTAAACTGACTGAATAGGGAAGCACCAACAGGTAATATATGTACTGCACAGTTGGCCATATTACTGTACCTAGTCGATGCTGTCCCCCCATTGGCTAATATCCCACTTCTCGCCCTTTCACCTTCCCTGGTGTGTTTCCCGTTGCCCCTGTTGTTCTCTCTCTGTTAGGGGTTTGGCCCCTGACCCTTATTGTGTGTGTCTCCTTTGGGGCCTATTGTCCCCGTTTACTGGGGTGACACGAGGTTGATTGGTAATCAACCTCGTGCTCCCAATATTGCTCAACGGCTTACTTTGTGGGTTCATGTTAGCGGAATTGGATAAGCTAACACTCCCCCCCATGCTATCTTCCCGGTGAGAAGATAGCATCCACCAAAAAAGTGCGCTACAATTCCGCTGGATCCCGATCTAGTATCGGGTGTGGGGTGGGTTATTTTCTTTCGGAGCCGGCTTTCCGGGCCGCTCCCTATGGGTATGATATTGCTACCCTCTGGCGTTTCGTGTCGGGCCGATCGTGCGCTTCTCCCACACAACTTTTGTTTCCCCAACACTTTCGCCCTGACTCTACTCTTCCTCTCCTCTCTTGCTCTAACTCTTGGACTTCCCTGTCCCTCACTCTTCCTCTCACTTCTCCCCCCCCCACGCTTGAATTGCGCCCACACTCTCTCCACACTATCTCCATACCACCTCTCGCTATCTCTCTTGCCCTCCCTAAGGCCCTAATCTCTAATGCTACCCCTGTGCTATCATACCATCTACCTACTGCTTACTAACTCTAACTATCTAACTCTACTAACTACTAACTCTACTCTCCGCTAACTCTCACTACTTCTGGCTCTAACTAAAGCCTCTAACTTTCTAACTTTACTACCTGGCACCCTACGTGCCCGTCTCTACTCTTCTACTCACTGGTACCCCATGTACCCTCTCTACTACCTCTAACACTCTAACTCTACTACCTGGCACCCTATGTGCCCTCTCTACTACTCTACTCTATCTCTAACTTTACTACCTGGCACCCTATGTGCCCTCTCTGCTACTCTACTCTATCTCTAACTTACCTCCTTTGCATCTACTCCCTTTACGTCTACTCGCCTACACGTGACGCTCTGAATGCCGGCAGAGTGGGTACATTAATCATGTGAACTACTACTAACTCTTACTAACTCTACTAACTCTCTACTAACTCTTACTAACTCTTTTTGTGCCCGGCACCTCTTGTGCCCGGCACCTTCTAACTCTACTAACTCTTTTTGTGCCCGGCACCTCTTGTGCCCGGCACCTTCTAACTCTACTAACTCTTTTTGTGCCCGGCACCTCTTGTGCCCGGCACCCACCCTAATTAACATACCCTGCTCTTACATCAAACACATCATCACGCCCGTGCCCCACTAAGTTCAACGCATTCCCTACTAACTCTAACTACGTGGCGCTTGCGGTGCCCACAACCACTCTGCTTACTACTTTCTACGTGGCGCTTACGGTGCCCACAACCCTCTACTGCTACTATTTTCTTTCTAACTAACGGTACTACGTACCCTCTAACTAACTCTAACTCCACTAACTAACGGTACTACGTACCCTCTAACTCTTACTCTAACTAGCGGTACTACGTACCCTCTCACTACTCTAACTCCACTAACTAACGGTACTACGTACCCTCTAACTCTTACTCTAACTAGCGGTACTACGTACCCTCTCACTACTCTAACTCTACTAACTAACGGTACTACGTACCCTCTAACTCTTACTCTAACTAGCGGTACTACGTACCCTCTCTAACTAACTTCTCTAACTCTACTCTTACTAACGGTACTGCGTACCCTCTAACTCTTACTCTAACTAGCGGTACTACGTACCCTCTTAACTAACTAACTCTCTCGGTACTACGTACCTCCTAACTAACTAACTAACTAACTCTCTTACTACCTAACTTCTACCTACTCTATTATTTAATTATTTTCTTATTTTTAATTAAATAATTATTTTATATTTTGTGCGTGGGAAGGGCGTCTCGCCCTCATTCCCACCCCCCTCAGTCCAAAACTTTGGACGACTAAAAACTCTCAGGTGCCCCTTCTTCCAGTAGGCACTCTCCCGCTGCCCTCCTATACGTCCTCTAACTCTTCGCCACACTCTCTTCGACACTACCTCCGCTAGCCTCCCCCTTCGTATGTGCGCTGGCATTAAAGGCCTCGACGACCCCCGCTCGTTCCTTGGTACACATGGTGTCTGCCCGTGCAATGCCCCCTCGTACTGTGTCCGTCCTGCGTGTGTATGCAACACGCCTCCTTCTACTTTCCCGACTCCCTTATGTTTGCTAATGGGCTTCTCTGCCCCTGGTTTAGTCCTTTCACATCCTCTCCCTTTCCAACACTCTCCGGATCTGTGTCCTTTTACCACACATCGATGACATAGTCCGTTTGCGTCTGTGTAGGCTACACGATCTCGTTTGGGCAACGCTTGCCAGTACTTGCAACTCCTGGTCTTATGGGTTCCGTCCCGATGTAATTGACATTGGAATCCTGGATTATAGCGTTTCCTGTATAGTCCTTCACGTATCGCGCTTAGGTTTATATGTACCGATTTAATGTTTCGATTGTCTAGACTCGGCCTACTGGGTATATTGGGATTGTGTTTATTTTTGGTGTTATTTTCTTCCTGTCCCCGCCACGGTGTGGCCCTGCTACCAGCTAACTGTGGACTAGCAGTCCCCTGTATAGCCGCGTGTGGTAGTGACTGCCCGCACGACCTGTTCTCGTCCAGGGAGTTCGATGTTCTTGCTCCTATCGGGGTATATTGTCGATATTGTGATGGGGGAATGTCACCCTGTCCCCCCCCGGCCGGTATGTTTGGTACTGGGGTTGATGTTAATACATTGGGGCCCATACATCTATCTCCAATAACTCCCCCCTCCCCTGGATATATGTTATGTCCCTGTGTATTATAGTCATGCTGCTGTACCGATATAGGCCTACCTACCTCTCGCCTACCTACCGGTATGTACTCCGCGACTTCCGGGTTTAATCCCGTCGTTCGCGCTACCCTATCGCCTACTCTATCTCTCCCAGCATGGCCTATAATAGTATGTGCAGTAAGGCCTACAGTATGTCCTGCAGTCTGCATGTGCCCTTCCGAACCGAAGTTTATTCTTCGCGAATCTCGAATCTCCCGGCGACTACCGTACTCTCGATCGGCAGCTATATCCCGTCGGGAAGCTTCTCTCTCGATCCCCTCTCCTGTTCTCGACTCTGTATTGGTACGTCTTGTACCCCTCTCTTGGCGTGCGGTGCGTTTCTCCGGGGCGACGGCAATCTCCCGAAGTTCGACCCCACTGGCTCCCTGACTCCATCTCTACTATCGACGGTCCGTTATCCGTCCTCGCACTCCTATCGTTCGTGGCGACACTTCTTCTACTATCTTCTCTTCTTCCCCTTTTCGTGCAGTATTCCCGCTCGTGAGATCTCTCGTCGACCTCCCGGTTAAACTCCACTGTTCTTCTTCTCTCTTCTGATCGGGCTCGACGCTTCGTCTGCCCTCTCGCGACGTCAACCTGCCTCTCTCTGCTCGATCGCACGCCGCTGGGGATACTCGCAATCCCCCCATTACTCTCCGTCGCCGGGTGTTGCGGTTTACCTGATTCGGCCCGCGCATTATCCGCCGACGGCTGTGGGACACTCTCTGCCCCCCCTCTCTCTCTACTAACTTCTCGCGGTGGGGTGTCCGTAGCCCCCCCCCCACCCGCCACTTCTAACTTCACTATCTCTTACTACACTTCTGCGTCCCTCTTGTCGGACATTCTCTACCCCCCTTCTCTCGCCACTAATCTTTCGTGGTGGGGCTCCTGTAGCCCCCCCCCACCCGCTACTTCTAACTTCACTACCTCCTACTACACCTCTACACCCCTCTTGTGGGGCATTCTCTGCCCCCCCTCTCTCGCCACTAGTCTTACGTGGTGGGGCGCCGGTAGCCCCCCCCCCCCCCACTCGCCACATCTAACTTCACTATCTCTTACTTCGTCTCTACACCCCTCTCTAGTCGACGCACTGTCTTTACTACGGCTGGGTCTATTCACCCCCGCCTCTCTCTCTACTACTGCGTGGCCCACCAGGCCCACCTCGGGTTGGCTCAACCCCGCTACCTCCTGCCTACCAACTACGTGGCCTACCAGGCCGCCGTCGGGTTGGCTCAACCCTGCCACCTCCTGCCTACTAAGCTACGTGGCCTACCAGGCCCCCGTCTGCCGGGTTATGTACGTCCGACACGCTCATATTAATAGCACCATTCCCAATATTATTTGTTAAATCAATTAAATTATTAGAATTTGAAACGGGATTTAAATTATTTAAATTAGAATTATTATTACTTTCAAAATTTAAATTATTGTTCGAATTATTTGAATTATTCTGAATATTTGAATTAACGTTATTATTTGAGTTTAAATTTAAATTACTACTACCAGGTAAAATATTATTTCATGTAATAAAGGGATTAGGGTTATCTACTACGGTACTATTAATATTAACTATTTCTAACGTACTACTATTACCCCCCCCCCCCGCCCGTACGGCTACACCAGTTCTGGTTTTCTCGCTCGGTGCTTATTACTGGGGTCTCACTCTCTGATAGTTCCAACCGCGCCAGTTCTAGTCGGCGCCGCTCCAGTTTGGCTTGATATTGCGCAAGCCTGCCTAGCCGGGCACGCAAATCATCCCGCTCACGCTCTGCCTCTATCTCTCTTTCTATGCACTCTCGTAAACTTTGCTCGGCCAACTCGGTATCTCTCGCAACCATCTCAAACCGCCTCGCCGGCTCGCTCTCTACTCTCATCTCCCGCTCTCTACACTCCTTGACTCTCTCTCTATCCTCCCTTGCCCACTCTCTTTCTCTCTCCAACCATGCGGTTTGCTGACTCACTTGCCTCTCTAATTCTTTCTGCTCTGTCGCCACCATTGCTAATTCATACGTCAGATTTATTTTCAGCACCCTTCTTTCTTTCGCGGAGGATGTAGCAGACTTATCGGTTGCGACGGACTCCCGTCGCCCCTCCGTCCTACCAACTTTCCCCCGCCTCCCGGAACTTTCTCCAACCGACGAAACCGAATCCTCGGGGCTAGCCTCGGATTCGCTCTCCTGCGGTTTCCTCCAACCCACTAATTTTACACCCTGGGCATCGACTAAGTATGGCCCTATGTACACTACACTAGGCTGCATACCCCTACACTCCCATAGTTCAAACAGTTCGCTGGCAACCCCTTTTGCTCTCTCCTCGGCTAGTTCTCTCTGCCCAAAACGCATTAGGTAACTAAAATGTCTGTCCGACTCACCTAGTCGTTTCATCAATCTCACCTCGTCTATCTTCGCCCCTCCTTTGGCCTCTCTCAGTTGCTCCCGGGTCGCGAGGTAGGCCCGTCGAAGTCGATCAGAAACCCCGACGTCCTCGTCGCCGACCTCTCCTCCATCTCTCCGGGTCCGACGTCGTACCGACGGCCCCACCGTCGCCGTTCCGGTGGACCGTCCGTCGTCCTCGGCCTGTGGCTGACCGGTGACATCGGTACGTCGACCCTCGCTCCGCGTCGACTCGTCTTCCTCTTCTCCTCCCGACTCGATTTCTCTTTGTAGACGACCCCCCATATCTTGGTTCGCCGGGTCGCTCGTTATCGACGTGGCGTCAACGTGCGTCGACGTGGTCGGCGTAGCATCGACCGGCATCGTGGGTTCATATCGTCTCGCCGTGGCCTCGCGGATCGTTAGATCGTCGTCCGGGGTCTGCGGCGGTGTCGTTCCTTTCTCTCGACTCATCTTCGTCTTTGGTGGCTGGCAGCCACAGTCTGTCAGGCCAGTTGGTTGGATCTAGTTCTATCACTGTCAGACTGTTAGGGCAGCTGCTAGGATTCTATCACTGTCAGGGCAGCTGGGTGGATCTAATTCTATCACTGTGACGGGATCTACGGATCCCGGTTTATCCGTTGGGTTTTCTATCTACGCGTCCCCGCCGTGTGTGAAAGGTAAAAGAGTTCTGGTGTTCGGTTATATGTATAAGGTATAATATAGTTGATATATATAGTATAGTATGACACGGTTACCGGTAGATAAGTATGATGGCGGTAGCGGACGGTGATAGAAGTCACCGTTCCACCCTACTGATCTGACTGAGTAAACTGACTGAATAGGGAAGCACCAACAGGTAATATATGTACTGCACAGTTGGCCATAGTACTGTACCTAGTCGATGCTGTCCCCCCATTGGCTAATATCCCACTTCTCGCCCTTTCACCTTCCCTGGTGTGTTTCCCGTTGCCCCTGTTGTTCTCTCTCTGTTAGGGGTTTGGCCCCTGACCCTTATTGTGTGTGTCTCCTTTGGGGCCTATTGTCCCCGTTTACTGGGGTGACACGAGGTTGATTGGTAATCAACCTTGTGCTCCCAATATTGCTCAACGGCTTACTTTGTGGGTTCATGTTAGCGGAATTGGATAAGCTAACAAATTGGCAATTAATATGGCTGATATTTACTTCCTTTTCAATTAAATTTTTCAGAAATATTTCAGATCCATTAATTTACATATTTTCAGGCCCTTTTTTTTTATTTTACAAAATTTTTTACTTTTTTACTTTCAGGGATTTTAATTTCCTTGCGGTATAGGGTTCCGCAACTTTTAGTGGCAACACTAGAGACATCTAACCCAGGGTAGGGTATTCCTTAAATACCCCCTGTAGGTGTTTGGCTGGGCTCCTATGGGTAAGATACAGCATAGCGCACTACCCAACTAACAAATTTCCAACTAAATCTTCCACTTTCTTCTCTAATACGCTCAAACTACCGTCCCAACTTCAGAAAAACAGAATTAAAATTGGATTAGTTAGTAATACTATTACTATTTAATAAAGGTTCTATACCTATAATGATAACGGACAATATCTCTACTAAATACCCAACAAAACAATCCATCTAAGCACTTATTCCCAATTAACAGATTACAATTCAATCTCATTCTACCACATAAAAAATCAATGTCACACCACCACTGCCCTTTCATTACATTTATAATGATATCAACAACCCAAAGATACCCCATTCGTTATCATCTTATTGATAAAGGGCGATTTTATTGATGGAGATAAAATTATACCCCTGTTATATTGAATATTCACCAAGCATCAACCTGAAAAGAACAAACCAACAACATCTATGGGAAATTTTTTTTAATGAACAAACATGTCAACTATTGATTTATGACTCCATCTAATGGACTATAATAAACAAACACCAGTGACTCTCGAATTTCAGACCTTCCAACCACCACGCAATGCTCCCATTCCTACACCATTAATGAAACACTCATAACCGACCTTAGGATTTTCCTCCTCTCCATTCCCCACACGGCGGGCAGCATGATTAGTCCTTCAGTATATGAGTCATCAATATCAAATACTGTCAACCCCTACAGGCAACAGACCAACTATCATGATCAAATGAACCAATAATGACGAGAGCAATATGAGATAGAGGTTACACATTTAACCTGATAACAACCAAACCATTACGATCAGAGAAAACATGCCTCATATTAACAAACATTCCCACTCCCTATCACTATTCTAAACTTAAACAAAACACCCCCCCCCCCCATTGGTGGCACACCAGTGATTGGCAGGTTGACGCCTGTAGCATTATACATCATCAGGTCATGAAATGGATAATATCCACCTATCCAACGTCTACAACAGGTACATGGGTCTATCTACCGCTTCTATGATTCACTGCGAGCAAGGAGTATATCTTTCAATAGTTTACGTTATATAAACGGAATGCGTGGTTTTGGACTTATTAAGAATTGCAATATTTGGGCAACACTTTGGTTATTGACAGCAGAGTGAATATTATTTATTATAACGCATAATTACGGATTGCGGAGGGGATTTTATATTTATCAAATTGTTCACAAGAAATTGATAATATTAATTTAGTGCTAGAGCCAACCTGATAGATGCAAATTTCACATTCCATTTTTTGAGAAATAAATGTGTTTGAAATTTCACTGAATTTGTTATTTCCATTTTTTACCTGATTCAACAGAATCAATCATAACATATATTTTTTAGTTTACACTTTTTGTCTGTGTGCTAATACTGTAATAGTAAATAAATAATGTAAATTCAACTTGCTTCATCTTGTATTTACTGTAGGCCCTAAATGTTAAATTTAGTTTCCTGTTCTTATACATACTGTAAATTAGTTTATATTAATATTAAATAACTTGAATTGTTCCGACCTGCGGTAGGTCCATCTAAAAGTATGATGGGGCGAGCCACGAAGTCGAGGTGAACGTGTGCCTGGTGGTATAATTAGAGAACCGTCTGACTACAAATCAAGGGGAATAGGACTACTAGATAGGAGTGGTGAATGTACAGGACTAGAAATCATTTTAACATGAAAAATTTTTTTTACAATTACTTAATCTTGAGATATAATATAATCACTGTATTTAAAATAGCACAATAATTTATTGAATTAAATGTTTTTATTAATTACTAGGCGAAAACACACTTGTAGCTGCCAAAAAAAGCTCTCAATGCAAAATACGATATCACAGCATATTACAATAAATCGTTACGTTACGTTTCAACTGTTACATTTATATAGGCGGCTTTCGAATTTGGCAGCTCTCTTGTGTTTTCACTCACTATTAAATGTTTTAAGGTGAACAAACAGTATTGAAAGTTTATCAATAGTTATTTATCACTTCTTGTAACCGTAGTATGGGTTTATATGGTCGTGGTCGTGGTCGTGTCCATGGTGATGGGGTATGTAGTTGTAGGGGTGACCGTAACCCAAAGCGTTGAGCCAGCTACCGTATTTGAAAGGCCATTGGTTATGGTGGGGTCTGTACTGCAGTTGTAATTGGAAATGACGACCTTGCCGACCTGACGCTTTATACCTGGAAAAAAAAGTAATAGAATAAAAACTATATAGGCCAGTGGAACTCACCGGTACATTGTATTTTAATTGAAATAAAATGTGATAAAATATATGTGCTATAGTATAATATAAGAATACTGTAGGTACAGTACCTAATGATGGAATGGGTCAAACCTAATAAAAACATTCAATAAAACGCATCGGTAAGAAACACGTTGTCTGAGATTAGGCCTATTGAATTGAAAGGTCTGTTTTTTATTATTATTATATTTTTTTTATCGAATAAGCCTATGGGCCGACTTTTTATCTAAAAAATTTAACTAGATTCTAAATTGTTATATTTAAACAAATTTCGACACGATAAGCATTCCTAAACTAATAATCAATCGTGTTGGTTTGACACGAATGGCACACCGAATTTTAGGTAGTTTGCGTAACACCTTATTTCCTAGATTTTGAGAACGCATGGTAATTTATTGTCCAAAGGGACTGGTTAGATACAGGGGACCCTCCTGGACAGCTGGATGCAGTCAGCTTTCTGAATTTTTTTTGCAATTTTCTGCTCTTTTGTTTTTTGAAATTGTTTATTGTTATTGTTCCTTCTGGTTACCACTGTAACCTGCTCCTTTACTTTTCAATTTTTTAGTGATTTGGTGTGATATTGAAATCAGCATTTAAGATCAGGATGAGGGTCCCTTGTATCGTATCTCACCAATAGTGCCTTCCCAAAAACATATTAATTTTAACCACAAATAGGCCTATAGATACGCAGTCCAGGAATTGGTATTGCTGTTTTATTTATACGTTTATAATATTTCCCGTACTCACCATGGTAACCACGAAGCTCGTAAATTCACACCAGAACTGTAATCAATTGTAGCGCAAATAATAATGCACAGAAAAATACAATAAATATAGGAACCCATTGTGTGTTAACGTATGAAACGTCGAAATTCAATAAAGAAAATGAACTACTTCTACAGTAAAGTTAATGACAGTCCAGCTATCATCATTGTACAGTTATATTGCAGTATTCGTATTACAAACATAAGGTTGACATGGTATGAGGTGCTAATAGGAAACCATCCAATCACAGAACAGTTGCGTAGGATATAGATTAACTTGTGATTCGGTCAGCTGACCGGGAGATATTTATTGCAAATCGACTCGCGTTGACTTGGCTTAGCCTATAATATTTCTCTAGCATTGGAAATGGTTTGATGCAATATTGGTTATCCATAATTATTAGATGTTGACTGACCAATTAATTATTGTATTGTAGATTCATATTGGGTGGGACACTCAGGTAACATCCACCTACTGATATAGCTGTGAGTTCAATCAGTAGCATAATTTAATTAATATCAGATGACCAAGTAGCGTAAATATTTAAATAAAATGTCAAACTCATTTGAAAAATATATTGAACAGTCTTTAAATCAATAATATTTTTGGTAATGGTGAAAAATATCGAGACTTGAAAAATATCGAGAGTAAAAATAACGAGAGTAAAAATATCGAGAGTAAAAATAACGAGTGTTGAAAATTAACGTGATTAAAAAATATCGAGAGTAAAAATAACGAGTGTTGAAAATTAACGTGATTAAAAAATATCGAGAGTAAAAATATCGAGTGTTGAAAAATATCGAGAGTAAAAATAACGAGTGTTGAAAATTAACGTGATTAAAAAATATCGAGAGTTAAAATATCGAGTGTTGAAAAATATCGAGAGTAAAAATATCGAGTGTTGAAAAATATCGAGAGTAAAAATAGCGAGTGTTGAAAAATATCGAGAGTAAAAATATCGAGTGTTGAAAAATATCGAGTGTTGAAAAATATCGAGTGTTGAAAAATATCGAGAGTAAAAAAATCGAGTGTTGAAAAATATCGAGTGTTGAAAAATATCGAGAGTAAAAATATCGAGTGTTGAAAAATATCGAGAGTAAAAATATCGAGTGTTGAAAAATATCGAGAGTAAAAATATCGAGTGTTGAAAAATATCGAGTGTTGAAAAATATCGAGTGTTGAAAAATATCGAGTGTTGAAAAATATCGAGTGTTGAAAAATATCGAGTGTTGAAAAATATCGAGTGTTGAAAAATATCGAGTGTTGAAAAATATCGAGTGTTGAAAAATATCGAGTGTTGAAAAATATCGAGTGTTGAAAAATATCGAGTGTTGAAAAATATCGAGTGTTGAAAAATATCGAGTGTTGAAAAATATCGAGTGTTGAAAAATATCGAGAGTAAAAATATTGCATTTTACTTGAGCATTTTATTTAGAATTATGGAACAATATTGCAGTGCATGGGATACAACAGGTACACTTGGGTACCCATTTACCAGATTTATTATACTAGCTAGTTTTTGCTATTTTTTTAATAAATATTATAAAAGACGTGCTAGCTATAAATTTTGATAAATATTATAAATATTGTTAAATATTATACTAGAACACGTACTGTATAAGCTACCAAATGTTGATAAATATTGTTGTTCTAGAACATTTTTAGTAAAAAAAATTATCATACAACCCTTATTTAAACAAATTGTTACTCTCGATATTTTTCAACATTCCATATTTTTCAACACTCGATATTTTTACTCTCGATATTTTTCAACACTCAATATTTTTCAACACTCGATATTTTTACTCTCGATATTTTTCAACACTCGATATTTTTACTCTCGATATTTTTCAACACTCAATATTTTTCAACACTCGATATTTTTACTCTCGATATTTTTCAACATTCTATATTTTTTTCAACACTCGATATTTTACTCTCGATATTTTTCAACACTCGATATTTTTACTCTCGATATTTTTCAACACTCAATATTTTTCAACACTCGATATTTTTACTCTCGAATCAACACTCGATATTTTTCAACACTCGATATTTTTCAACACTCGATATTTTTACTCTCGATATTTTTCAACACTCGATATTTTTACTCTCGATATTTTTCAACACTCGATATTTTTACTCTCGATATTTTTCAACACTCGATATTTTTACTCTAGATATTTTTACTCTCGATATTTTTCAACACTCGGTATTTTTACTCTCGATATTTTTACCCTCGATATTTTTACTCTCGATATTTTTTGAACTCTCGATATTATCGTTATTTTTCAACACTCGATGTTTTTACTCGCGTTATTTTTACTCTCGATATTTTTCATGTCTCGATATTTTTCAATATAACCATATTTTTGAATATTATTACAACGTAACATCTGGAAGAGCTGTGATATCCTCATGCTCTTTAAATGCACACGCATTTTCCTTGCCGCAGTGGAGCCTGTGCTGCACTATCCCTTCTATCCCTATCCCTACTTCCCTTAATGCTGGACTCTAACAGCTAGCTGAAAATACCAGCCTTACCTACAACCTTACCTGTGTTGCACACATAAGCAATGAGCTGTTATACAACTATGGCAGGTTCTTATTACCACGACCCATCATCACCCTGCAAAGATTCCGCCTGAAGATTTCTGGGGGCACTGTTTTTGCCGTCAGGGTCAACCTGTAGACCTACACCTGCACTGTATGTGTATGGCTGACCGCGAGATCTGGGGGCGCTATGTTGCTGGGTCCGCCGGCACTGCACGCACCTTAGTGCAAGTCGAACATCATCCTCAAAACTTAACATTGTGAACAAAGCACTCAGTGGAGTACAGGGAGTTGTTATTTGTGTTGGTATTTTGTGTTGGTGCAAGTCATACAGAAAAACAGTTATAACTCGAGAACTAAAAGAGGTTTGGCTAAGCGGTTTTTAGATTTGAAATCCTCGTTTAATTCTGCTATAGAGTAAATAAAAAACAGACATATTTAGGCGCCTCATATTTATTTATAAATATTTAGGCGCCACATTGGATAACTACTTATCATGAGAAAGCACTGTGAAAAATATTTTCTCGAAGGTTAACAGTAGCCGTCAGTAGGCTTAGGTTTCTATACAGAAATAAAAATAGTTTAAACACCGACTCCCGCAAGTTACTTTGCTCTACTTTAATACAGTGTCACATGGACTATGCGTGCTCTTCTTGGTATGAAGGCTTAAGGGGAGGGGGGTACACCATTTTCGAACAACTCTTCGATTTATCACTCTCAGCGTTTCAAAATTGTTTGGTTTTGGCTAAAATTTTGAATATAGGTGCCTAAGATGCTATTCTACATGACAGGTCAGAAATTTTTTTTCGCTATTTAATATTAGTTAATACTAGTTAACAATAAAAAAAACTTGGTTGCGCTTAAAACCCTAAGGCTTTTACAGTTTTGAATCTAATCACATGAAAGTTTTTTTTATATGATATATCAAAGATGGGGAAACATAACTATCAGGCGAAATTTTGTGAAAATAATTCTGCACCGCTAGGTGGCGCTGCAAATTTATGCAAACTTTTAGGTTTGCTATAAATAGTATTAAATTTTATTAACAAAAGATTTCGAAAAGTTGTCTGATACTTTTATGCAGGGTGGCTATGTAGACACCCACAGAAAGTTTCAGACAAATTGCTCAAAAATTGTAGAAGTAGTAGGGTTTTGAAGTTGACAATTTCATAAAAAAATATTTGGAGATAATCGACCTTTCATTATACATAGTAATAGTAATTTCAATAGGATTCCCTAAATGGAAATTGTTATAACTTGAAAACTAAAAGAGTTATTAAATAGCGGTTTTCAGATTTGGAAACACCATTCAATGGTGCATTATATTAGACCATAAAAAAATTTCGACATATTTTGGACCAAAATGGTCCCCCCCCCCCCCCCCTAACCAAACAGCTCAAATGTAAATTACAAGTACAGTAGTACGTAAAGACTACAAACCTAGGCACCACCTAACTCCAGATGACTTTTCTGAATCTGGACTACTTAACTTAGATAGTAGTTAAGCAGCTACGCCTTAACCATGTGCATAAAGTGTATAATGGTAAATGTCCCAATTACCTAAATCAAAAATTCAACAGAGTACGCGATACACACTCTTATTTTTTTCATCTTTTGTTTATGTGAGACAACTTCCAAAACGCTTACCAACCAGTGTTGTGTGTGGGTATGTATTGTGTGTTTAGTGTGGGGTGCTCATGCGTAATAAAATGTTTTTCGCTTATTTTAGTATTTTGAAGGGTTGTGGGTGATTGGCATGTCCAGGGTGTTTATCCAGGAAGTGTTGGCCGATGGCTTCTTTACGGTTTCCACCGCGTACAGAGTTACGATGTCTGTTGATACGTTCCCGTATGGGTCCTACTGTCTCGCCTATGTAGTTGGTGACGCGACTAATACATAGGTTGCAAACGATCTCGTACACCACATTCCTCACCATACAGTCTTTCGGACCGTTATTACACGTATAACAAATGGTATTGCGTGGGGTGGGGCATGGGTCTCCAGTTAAGCTAGCCCGAACTAACAGTTGTTTAAGTTTGGGGCCCGGTTTACTGACTAGCCGTATGTTGGTGCGTAAGGTGTTAATGCTTCCCATTAACGATTTGCTGGGCGTGTCTACGCAGGTGTTGGTTAACGAACGGTATAACTAGAGGAACAGGGGCTCCGGTGGGGGCAGCATTACTATTGCTGTTATATTGCGTGGGCGTGTTATGTGTGGTTACACTGTGTAGTACTTTATGTATTAATTTATTAATCTCAGCAACTGGGAAGTCATTAGATAGATAGATTTATTTATACATTATGTAAAAACAATAACAAATACACCAAACAATATACCGGTATAAAGGTATTGTCCAACATAACATATAGGATTACCCCTAAAGCTTTGCAGCTTATTTCCAAGGGGGTCCTTTATGTTACTTGGTTACAAATACAATATTACACTACGCTAACCTAAAACCAATATAAAACGTAATTACAATATGTACATGTACAACTTTACCGAGAGCGTGACAATGCCCGACTCAACGATAAAGATGTAATGTACAGAACAATTTATTATAAAACGTAATTACAGTATAAATAGTAAATAATTAATAAACTAATAACTTACTGTAGGACTATTGTACCTATTTTTACATTGCACACGGAGGTGAGATTTAACTGCAGATTTAAAAGAATGTTGATTATTTAGGTTTTTAATTTCATTAGGCAGAGCGTTCCAATTTTTTATGCCGTTAAAAAAGAAAGTATCCGATTCGAAGGATTTACAATTCGGGAGGTAGAAGTTTGAAGCACTAGCTCTGGTACTGTAAGAGTGTGTATCGCGTACTCTGTTGAATTTTTGTTTTAGGTAATTGGGACATTTACCATTATACACTTTATGCACATGGTTAAGGCGTAGCTGCTTAACTCTACTATCTAAGTTAAGTAGTCCAGATTCAGAAAAGTCATCTGGAGTTAGGTGGTGCCTAGGTTTGTAGTCTTTAATAAATCGTACTACTTTATTCTGAGCTACTTGTAATTTACATTTAAGCTGTTTGGTTAAGCCTTCATACCAAGAAGAGCACGCATAGTCCATGTGACACTGTATTAAAGAAGAGCAAAGTAACTTGCGGGAGTCGGTGTTTAAACTATTTTTATTTCTGTATAGAAACCTAAGCCTACTGTTAACTTTCGAGAAAATATTTTTCACTGTACTTTCTCCTGATAAGCAGTTATCCAATGTGGCGCCTAAATATTTAACTTCCTTTTTATTTTCAATCTTATGTCCATTACTAGTGACTTCAAACTTAGTTACCTTCTTTAACTTTCTTTTGGAACCAAACAAAATACTTTCAGTTTTACCGTAGTGAATGGATAGCTTATTATCAACCAACCACTCATTACAGGATTCTAGAACTGCACTTAACTTTTGGGAAATATGGATAGGATCTTTATGAGAGAAAATAAGAGCACTGTCGTCGGCATATAAAATGAGTTTAAGGGGGGGGTACACCATTTTGGTCCAAAATATGTCTAAATTTTTTTTATGGTCTATTATAATGCACCATTGAATGGTGTTTCCAAATCTGAAAACCGCTATTTAATAGCTCGTTTAGTTTTCAAGTTATGTAAATTTCCATTTACGGAATCCTATTGAAATTACTATTACTATGTATAATGAAAGGTCGATTATCTCCAAATATTTTTTTCATGAAATTGTCAACTTCAAAACCCTACTACTTCTACAAATTTTGAGTAATTAGTCTGAAACTTCCTGTGGGTGTCTAGATAGCCACCCTGCATAAAAGTATCAGGCAACTTTTCGAAATTTTTTGTTAATAAAATTTAATACTATTTATAAAAAACCTAAAAATTTGCATAAATTTGCAGCGCCACCTAGCGGTGCAGAATTATTTTAACAAAATTTCGCCTGATAGTTATGTTGCCCCATCTTTGATCTATCATATAAAAAAACTTTCATGTGATTAGATTCAAAACTGTAAAAGCCTTAGGGTTTTAAGCGCAACCAAGTTTTTTTTGTTGTTAACTAGTATTAACTAATATTAACCCTTTAGGTACTATGGATCACCCATGTGATACATAAGCAATGGTCTGCTAGAGCGCTATGTATCATACAGGTGATCCATGCTTTTAAATGTTACCCTATGCTATTCTATTCACCTTTAGTGCGTTTCTAAGCACTCTGCTATATTATTAGTGCATCAAGGGACATCTTTTTAGATACCGGTACCAGTTTACTGCACCTGACTGGCAGATATGTGACTCTTACCATACCGGTACGGTAGGTACAGTAACATGTCATAGTGTAAAGGTATAGTTTTGTTGTAGGCCTACCAGTAATGTATCCCAGGAGAGTTAGAGCTCCGCCCACATACTATGGGTTCGCTAGTGATGAATCTGAGGATGAGCCCGAGGCCGAGGATAGTTCAGGTTTCAATGATACCGGTAGTGGTAGCAGTGATGAGGGCGAGAGCGATTGTGATCCAAATGAAGCTGAACGTGCCATTCCAAACCACGCCGAACTTTGGAAATTTATAGGGCTCTATCCTGTTTCAGCCCCAACATTCTACACCTGCCAGTCTGTCATCTGGTACCGGTAGTGGTAGTCAGTTTAGGCCTATTGTAGGCCTATGTATTGGTTTAGTGTTTTGATTATTGACAAAAATTTAATTTTTTTTCAAAATAGGATCTGGGTAGGGTTAGTTGGTCATGCCTCAACCATATACAGTACATGCTCAAATATAATTTATTAAATTTAGCGGGATTTTGGACATTTATTGCCATAGGCCAAGGTCTGAAGGTCAGTTACCAGTAATTAGGCTAGGCCTATAACTTCACTTTAGATTGCCAGTATTACTTAGGGTTAGGGTCACCCTTGGGCCATGGCATACCGGTAGTTTTAGTTAGGGTTGAGGCTTGACTCTAACTCTAAAAACTAACTCTAACCAAAACACTACACGAAAATACTCATAAAACAGTGGAAAGATAGGCCTAATCTTTGAGGCCGCCACTATACCGTAACCTGCAGGTTATATGTCATTTCATAAATCAAATATTATTATATGTAGGGCTTAAACAGGATAGGCCTATTCTCGTTTATAGAATCAAGTGATACCTATAATGTGGATCGATTTACATTTAAGGAAACTGTTGGTCTCAATGTAGATACATCTGACTTCGAGGAAGAAGATTTTTTCAATGTGTTTTTGCCAGTTACATTATTCGAGAGTTTGGCTGTATGGACTAATAAACGAGCGGAAATAGATTTCAAAAAATTTGGAGAATCAAACTTAGCTGCAGGAAAGACGCCGAAAAAGTGGAAAGCAACTAATGCAGATGAAATACGGAAGTTTGTTGGGCTCACATTATTGATGGGGATAATTCGTAAACCAAGTATTAGATCGTATTGGGAATGTGATACAACTGCAATGATGGCAACACCATTTTTTACAAGAGCGGATTCCCTTTCACGTGATCGTTATCTAATCTTGCTAAAGTATATTCGGTTTTCCGATCCAGGGAATTATGAACCAATGAAGCGCGATACTCGAGTTAATGATTTCTTCGCGATTGTAAATTCTATTTGTTCCTGCTACACCCCAGATGAGAACCTGTCCGTCGACGAGGCACTTCTTCTTCACAAAGGTCGCTTGAGTTTCAAGCAGTATATCAAAACCAAGCGCGCTCGGTTTGGAATTAAGTCATTCATTTTATGCGATGCAAATGGCTTCTTAATTCGTGCTCGATGTTACTACGGGAGTGAGTCCGCTTTACCACAGGTAGAAGCTGATCCAAAACTTTCAAAGAGCGAGAACGTTGTAGCGTTACTATTAGAGGAATCTGATATGTTCGGGAAGGGGTATACAGTTAATGTTGATAACTGGTACTATAGTGTACGATTAGCCCGCTTTCTCCTTACCAAGGAAACTGGCTCGAGAGGAACTATTCGAGTAGATCGTGGTATACCACAAGAACTGAAAGAATTTAAACAAACTCCGATCTCTTCAAAGTTTAGTTATTGTGGCAATAAGTTATTGGCTGTGAAATTTACAGACAAGAGGGATGTGTACATGGTTTCGACGGTTGATGATTCGTCAATGGTAACAAAGACCAGGTATGCAAAGAAGACTGGAGATCCAACAGAATTCGAGAAACCAACTGTAATAAATAACTATAACAAGTTTATGGGAGGTGTCGATATACAAGACTCAATTATAAAGTCATTCAATCCAGTTCGAAAATCGCATGCGTGGTTTAAGAAAGTTGGAATAAACCTGATTGCTAGGTTGGTGGTAAACTCATTCTTGATCTATAAAAGGAAGAATAACGGAAACCAAAAAGGAAAGCTACAGTTACTTCCCTTTCTGAAGAAAGTTATAACAATTCTGACAAATATGAAGTCAGATGGTCCGAAGCATAGTAGGAAACGGTTGAAGCTTATTGATTCAGCATCAACATCATCAAAGCCCGTGCACGCCGTCACGTTCATCCCCCCAACGGATAAAGCCGCGAAACCACGTCGTCGATGCCGAGTTTGCTACGCGAATGGCAGGCGTATTCGGCTGACCCGCTTCCATTGCCCAATGTGCCCTTCAAAGCCAAGCCTATGCCATGGGTGTATCGCCAAGTGGGACCACAAATGAACAATAATAATATAATTATAATTTCTATATAATTTCAATAAGAATAAATGGAAATTGTAAGTGCATCTACCATTATGTTTTTTGTAGTTTTTTTGGATGGTTGGCATACCTTCTCAATTTTTGGCAGACAAACTGACAGAAAGGCGGACAAAGATATATTGTAGATTTCGTCAAACGTAAAAACTGACATCAGAAATGAAATCACCGTCCAAGAAAACACCATAGCCAAAATTTCCGCTTGATCGTATGCTTTCTTAGTTTTTGACAGACAAACTGACAGAAAGACGGACAAACAGACAGTGTAGATTTCGTTAAACGTAAAAACTGACATCAGAAATGAAATCACCGTCCAAGAAAACCCCCATAGCCAAAATTTCCGGTTGATCGTATGCTTTCTTAGTTTTTGACAGACAAACTGACAGACAGACGGACAAACAGACAGTGTAGATTTCGTTAAACATGAAAATTGACATCAGAAATGAAATCACCGTCCAAGAAAACCCCAATAGCCAAAATTTCCGGTTGATCGTATGCTTTCTTAGTTTTTGACAGACAAACTGACAGACAGACGGACAAACAGACAGTGTAGATTTCGTTAAACGTGAAAATTGACATCAGAAATGAAATCACCGTCCAAGAAAACCCCATACCCAAAATTTCCGGTTGATCGTATGCTTTCTTAATTTTTGACAGACAAACTGACAGAAAGACGGACAAACAGACAAACAGACAGTGTAGATTTCGTTAAACATAAAAACTGACATCAGAAATGAAATCACCGTCCAAGAAAACCCCCATAGCCAAAATTTCCGGTGGATCGTATGCTTTCTTGTTTTTGACAGACAAACTGACAGACAGACGGACAAACAGACAGTGTAGATTTCGTTAAACGTAAAAATTGACATCAGAAATGAAATCACCGTCCAAGAAAACCCCATAGCCAAAATTTCCGATTGATCGTATGCTTTCTTAATTTTTGACAGACAAACTGACAGAAAGACGGACAAACAGACAAACAGACTGTGTAGATTTCGATAAACGGAAAAACTAACATCAGAAATGGAATCACCGATCTTTAAAACCCCCAAAGCGAAAATTTCAGGATGACGATTCGCTTACTTAGTTTTTAACAGACAAACTGACAAACAGACAAAGGCAGCTCTAATTTGTAAAAATTTTCAGCGCATTACTATATGTTATTTGGGAATATTCAGTACCTAAAGGGTTAAATAGCGAAAAAAAAAAAATTTCTGACCTGTCATGTAGAATAGCATCTTAGGCACCTATATGCCAAATTTTAGCCAAAATCAACCAATTTTGAAACGCTGAGAGTGATAAATCGAAGAGTTGTCCGAAAATGGTGTACCCCCCCCTTAAAATCGGGATCTATACTACTTATCATATCATTTACATAGCATACAAAAAGCAGAGGACCTAATATACTACCTTGCGGTACACCACAGGTAATCTGTAAAAGCTTTTGTGGGATAACTGATACGTTTGCCTTTGCTGGCCAGTTCCCCCCCGGTCGCTAGAATACTCTCAAAGGGATTTATAACTAAAATAGTGCAAGCTACCAGCTTATTGGCTGATGTGCTGTGTGGAGATATCTGGGCTCAGTTTAATCGGCCAACCAGCGTAGGGAGGTTGCCTAAGCCTTGCTGTCCGTGTCGGCCAATAGAATTTGCGTGGGCGTTGATTTCGACCTATCCTAGCGCTACTGAACTGAATTTCCTATCTCTATGCTCATCCTCTGTGTTGAACGGGGCTTCGTGGAATAAGGGTAGTTGGTATCCTCGTATAGTTATTCCAGTCATATGATTCTTCATATGATTCTGTTGTTATGTTCCCATTTTTCGCCATAACACCGGCTTTTTGGGAAGAACTCTAGTAAACTGCTTAAATTATCGAAAGTATAAACTGTTACCTTAACTAACTCACTTAATTTAACTGCATTAATCATATTGTTTGTACTGTTATTTTACTGTCAGTTATTAATTGTATCTATTTGTTGATGGAAATATTGCTCTTTGGAGAATACGGATAAATCACCCAAAATTCCCAATTTTCTTGATACACTACAGGTTAGAGAGACGGGCTATATATAACAATTGCGATTTATATTAATGTGGTGTGTATTGAATCTAATGTTATTTAGTAGACCCTACATGAGTCAATTACTGCTCTCTTTATGTGTGATCAAATATACTGACGGTCGGCAGAATAGTGTGTATGATTGTGATTGGTAACAAAGTATTTCCTAAAGAATACGCTTTATACTTTAATCATAAGCGGTATCGTTGCGTTTTAGTATAAGTCTTAGTTCTGTTTAAATAGATAGAGCGCCACGTCCTAAAGGAACTGTTAATATTTCCCGAAAGCCAATAATATCTGTCAGGAATTAATTATTAACGATCTGTCGAATAATACAGTAAGTTTACGCTGCAACCTTACACTGCAATAATAAAATTTAAGCATCCGAATTCAGCCTCCCGGGTGTAGATCCATCGGGTGAATGATCGCGCATGGGCTGACTTCGGCTAATGTTTTGCGTATTAGCATAAAATATTGTCGTATGCTAAAGGTGTTTTAATTAACTAAAAGACATATAAATTTTGGCAGGTTAAACTGCTAAAGGTCTTCAAAAGCGCGAACAGTAACAGTTTATGATCTTATTGCAGTAGGCAATAAGGTTGCAAAATACCGTAGTAACCGGTACTTCTGTAGGTCTGTAGGCCCAACTGTCCTAACCGGTACTGCTGTATAAGTACATTAGTATTATTCGATCTTGATTATTGTATACCGGTAGGTCTCGATATTAAATTGGGGACGCCTGGTTTTTATTGGGATTTTACTTAGGTCTATTTCTGTCAGTTTTATTTCCTAGTAAGTTAATATTGAGCAGAAGGCGTGTGACCCTGCTCAGATTGCTCAGATAATTGTAGGCTGAGCTGCTGTCTGACTATGTTGAGTTTAGAGAGATTACGGCGTGTGTAGAGTTTGTCTGATCAAGTGCCGTTAGTAAGTTGGGGCAGCCATATGCGGTAAGGTCAATCCCCTCTTAAAGAATAAGTCGTACTACCGTGTTAGAACGCATACTAACTAACAGTTTCAGAATCCGCACATACTGTAGTTTGTTTAGGCTTGATAGTAGTCTGCCAGCGTTTAGTTTGTATTTTGTTTGAGTATTCTGTACGGGTAGCGTAATATTTATTATTCAGAGTTTATGCGATTATTCGCAACATTCATGTCCCCAAGTTTATTCCTACAGTAATTGTGCTTGTTATACATACCGTTATAGTTAAATTAACCCCGGTACTACACGGGCTGCTTGGCGTAGGACAAGACTGGTGACTTTGTGCTCTAGTCACTCCAGCAGATGCCGTGGTTCTTTTAACTGTTCAAGTATATTTAACTACTGATTATTTGTTATACCGGTACTTGTACCTAATTTAGGGTTTAGTGTACAGTGCTTTCTGAAGTAATTAGTGTAGGCAGTATATTTGTGTTGTAAAGTGGTTGATAGGCACATTCGTTAGCTCTATTAGCTTCTGGGTAGGAACAATCCGTGATACATAACGTAGTACCTATAGTGATACGGTTATAGGTCGTCAGGCGGTGGTATTTTCCTATCTGGACAGTACAATATATTTACTACTACTTATTATTTCAAATACCGTAGTACCCTGTCCGTTGTAATAACCAGAATTCTAACCCTTTGTTAGGCTGGTTTGTAGACTTCCTGTAAAATTACCCTAAAAATTTCGTACGTAATATTTTGTTGTGTTTAATTAGAGAATTAATCTCACCAGTATAGTAAGTAATTTGTAGTATTAAGTAACTTAGGTAAATTAGAATTATCAGTTTTAGTGTCAAATAAATAGCACTTCACTGAGAGCGCACAGCTTCTGTGTAGTGACTCCCCCAGAAATAATAACATTTATTTCAAATATTGACAAAAAACCCATTTAAACGGGTATATAAATATTATAAATCAAATCAAACGATTTATAAATAGTAGGCCTGCCATACAACAACTAGGTCTCACTATCAGTTGGACTACTGCTTAAATAACGGTAATAAAGTAAGTTAAAGTAACTAAGTAACCCTAAAATATTCAGGAATTCAATTATTCTAAAAATAATTGACATACCGGTACTTACCATAGGCTTATTATATTTATTTCTATAAATTTGAGCTGAAATCATACCGGTACTCTGTAATTAATTCTAGTTCATAATTATACTTATATATACTATAAGTGTAAGCTGTATACCGGTATTCAAGATAGGCCTATTATATATTTATATATATCTGTGCTAAATTTATATACCGGTACTCTGTGACAAACCTAGTTTACAATACTTATATATATTATAAGTGCATACCGGTATTCTAATATACTGCAATAAATTACCGGTACTAGGCCAGTGGTCATACTGAATTACTAGACTTGCTTTAACTGTAACTATAGCAGTAAGCCTTCAACTGTATAGCTAAACATGTCTGACACTCAGCAAAACCTGTCAGACAGTCTGATCGATACAACTATCTGTGATTCAGATAGGAGTGTGGAGCGAATAAGAAAGGAGTTCGGCTCACCTCCTACTGTAAAAAAGGTCATCCCTCCAGTAGTATCAGACCCTAGGCTAGTCCACCATAGGTCCATCATAGGCACTCGGGCACAGGTAAAACGGGACCAAGAGGCAGTTGTCCTATCGCAGCAACATCTTGGTCAAGAACCTACTTCCCAGCGACCCGATAGCTCCAGCAGTTCGGATACTGTAGAGCTGACTCCCGAACATGGAGTGCAGATGGCTGATACAGTCTACTCGGACCCCCTTCTTACTCTTCCTGCTGCAGTGCTAACTACTATATTCATTGCGGTGGAGGAACATCAAGCCGACTGGGCGAAGAATAAGCGAGCGACCCAAGATAATTACGCGGGATACGCCAGGGAAGAATTGATATCTATTGTTGAATCACAATGGAACTTTCCCGGACTCGGACTTCCGTTGGATCTGTCCGAGGCTACTTGGGAAGATATACACAGGATGGGAGTGGCTAAAGATACAATGGATCCAGCTGTTTGGAAGAGGTCGGCAGCAGGATATGTGCAGGGATTCTTCGGATCCTTGGATCGATTGGAAGAACAACTGTTTCGACAACCTCACGGACCTCAAGAGCAGGAAGAGCTGCTATATCAAATACGCGAAAGAACCCTACGCATACGACTAATCCTCTCAGCCTTTGAGGAAACTTCCAAAAGAAGACAGGACACGTCGCTGCAGGTTGCTGTCAAAACTTGGCTACATCGGGTAGATCTCAAAGTACAGGAAACGGCCCAGTGGAAATCCCAGCTGGCTGAGAGATCAACCTATGAAGAACCAACTGATGTCACCCTTTCTCAAGCGGAAAGCGAAGAGGCCGCCGAGAAACCGCGAACTAGAGACGCTATCGACATTTATTTGTCCGACTATCAGCGATTCCTAGGAGACGAAGAGTTGAGGAGACGGCTGTCTGGACTTTCCCCTAATAGTGAAGGAACCAAGCTTGTGTTGGACTCAATCGATGCCGAAATGTTAGCTGCAAACCAAGCTGAATGTGATGAAAAACTCCGCCTCACTAGAGTCCGAGAAGAACAAATAAAGAAAAGAAGGATAGAGGAA